>JAWQFJ010011038.1:7500-25000 GCA_034096865.1 Theodoxus fluviatilis
TTGGGGGGTGAAGGATTCAAATACACCATTAAAAAGCAATAAAAAGTAGAAACATTGTAGAAAAAACCATTTAAAAATCGGTTAATATTTAACAAAATGACGGTTTTTTGAAGGATTACAATATTTGTGAAGAAAAGTGTTCCCAAATTTCTCTGTTTTGTATTACAAATGGCCAGAACTCAGTTGTTTTTTGCTCAATTATCTCACAACTTGGCAGGTGGGCGCCTTTTATCATGCAGATGATCTAACCAAGTGTTGACAGACGGAAAAATACTAGGCCTAAGAACAAACAACAAAACAAACCACAACATACACGATGTAGCAGACAGCAAAGACCTAATCCGCCAATCAAAATACTGCGATTTGGTCACGTGACAAGAACCTCTGTGTACCTGCATGCTTTGTATTACAAATGGCCAGAACTCCGTTGTTTTTTGCTCAATTATCTCTCAACTCGACAGGTGGGCTTCTTATATCATGCAGATGATCTAACCAAGTATTGACAGACGGAAAAATACTGGGCCTGGAAACAAACAACAAAACAAACCACTACATACACGATGTAGCAGACAGCAAAGACCTAATCCGTCAATCAAAATACTGCGATTTGGTCACGTGACAAGAATCTCTGCGTACCTGTTGATCACCAAATCAGTTTTCTCACACACAAAAAAGGATTAGAGCCACTGTAAATGCCCAGAAACTATCACAAAGATGTCCATTTAACCACATCCACGTGTTTATGTTTTGAAAACAACAGTCAAAATGCTCATAAATTCAGTCTTGTCATCACCCGAAAATCGCTCAAAATGAGAAATGGCCGTCACACGATCGTTCGCATAAAGTAAATTTCTACTGATCTAAACAACTCAGGCCGATGAAACTTGGCAAAAATTATCTTGAAATGGTAATCTATCGATATAAATTACTTTGGACGTCCTTTGTAACTGTTGTAAGAAATGTTATCATACCTTTTGAAGAGCTGATTTTGCCGTTATTCTTTTTCTTTTCCCGTCCGGAAGAGCACGCTACGAATAATTTATATCGCTTCATCTTATCGTATACTTTGTTGTCACCAAATTTGGTTGACAACCAAGCTATAGATAACTCACTAGAAGCCTTATTAGTTGACACGGTTTTGCAAGCCCGCTCAAAACAGGAACACATTTTCCCCGCTTCTGCGCAGACGTCAAAATGGCTTCACTGACATACCTATACATAGGCATCATCCTCGCAATGAAGTGTTACTGTACGTCTTATCCTCACTCAACCCTCACGCTCCCTCCCAAAATCTGCTTCCTGAAGCCTAGAAATGAATAAACATGTGTTAAACAACAGTAATGTTCAATGGACCTCATGCACATATCGAGGCTCTGGGAGTTACTTCCCTTGTTTGTGGGAACTAGATTCCCGTGCATCTTTCAGAATACCGAGTAACAAGCGCTGTGCTTGGGGACAAAGTAAAACGGATGATAGATACCCTGAACGCTGTGTTGGCGTCAAATTCATTCCATTTGTGAAACCGGGAAAGTATATGTACCATCTAGATCGTTGCCTTCGCTTGTTAAAAGCCTGCAATCGCCCAGCGAACTAGCTGAACGTCGACACAATCACGCGGCACTGTGACTGTTGTACATTTGCCTTATACAGTGCTCGAAGTGGATCGCCTAATGGAACAGCGTTGTTGTGATATATTTCTACCCGCAAATACACAGCAAATCATTCAGGTGTTGTGATACGTAATCCCTGGTCAACAGGTGTTTACACATAAATTGCTGCATCGCGTGTCTGTGACTGTCTCCCTGTGTGTGGTGTGTAGGTCTGTGACTGTGTCTCCATGTGTTGCGCAGTGTGTATGTCTGTGACTGTCTGTCTCCATGTGTTGTGTGGTGTGTAGGTCTGTGACTGTCTCCATGTGTTGTGGTGTGTAGGTCTGTGACTGTGTCTCCATGTGTTGTGCAGTGTGTATGTCTGTGACTGTCTGTCTCCATGTGTTGTGTGGTGTGTAGGTCTGTGACTGTCTGTCTCCATGTGTTGCACAGTGTGTAGGTCTGTGACTGTCTGTCTTCATGTGTTGCGCAGTGTGTAGGTCTGTGACTGTCTGTCTCCATGTGCTGTGTGGGGTGTAGGTCTGTGACTGTCTGTCTCCGTGTGCTGTGTGGGGTGTAGGTCTATGAGTATGACTGTCTGTCTCCATGTTATGTGTAGGTCTGTGACTGTCTCCATGTGTTGCGCAGTGTGTAGGTCTGTGACTGTCTGTCTCCATGTGTTGTGTGGTGTGTAGGTCTGTGACTGTCTGTCTCCATGTGTTGTGTGTAGGTCTGTGTCTGTCTGTCTCCATGTGTTGTGTGGTGTGTAGGTCTGTGACTGTCTGTCTCCATGTATTGTGTGGTGTGTAGGTCTGTGACTGTGTCTCCATGAGTTGTGTGGTGTGTAGGTCTGTGACTGTCTCTATTTGTTGTGTAGGTCTGTGACTGTCTCTTTCCATGTGTTGTGTGGTGTGTAGGTATGTGACTGTCTCCATGTGTTGTGTAGTGTGTATGTCTGTGACTGGCTGTCTCCATGTGTTGTGTGGTGTGTAGGTCTGTGACTGTCTTCATGTGTTGTGTGGTGTGTAGGTCTGTGACTGTCTATCTCCATGTGTTGTGTGGTGAATAGTATTATATATATTATTAATGATTTTTGACTCACATGCGAAGCAAAAGTGAGTCTATGTACTGAGCCGTGTCGTCCGTCCGTCCGTCCGTCCGTCCGTCCGTCCGTCCGGGCGTCCGGGCGTCCGTCCGTCCGTCCGTCCGTCCGTCCGTCCGTCCGGGCGTAAAAAACTTAAACGTTGGATTTTTCTCGGAGACTATTAAGTCTATCAACACCAAATGTGGCATGATGGTGTATGATGACAAGGCCTCGAAAAACATACATAGTGACTTGACCTTGCTTCAAGGTCAAGGTCACAGGAGCCATAAATGTGGTCTCAAAAACAGTCATTTTTCACATTTTCCCAATTTTCTCCCATGTTATTGAGAATGGCGACCTTAGCTACAAGTGGTATATAGGTCAAAGCAAGCCCTATCTTTTGATACCAGTTTGGTTGACCTTGCTTCAAGGTCAAGGTCACAGGAGCTCTTCAAAGTTGGATTGTATACATATTTTGAAGTGACCTTGACCCTGAACTATGGAAGATAACTGTTTCAAACTTAATAATTATGTGGGGCACATGTTATACTTTCATCATGAGACACATTTGGTCACATATCATCAAGGTCAAGGTCACTTTGACCCTTATGAAATGTGACCAAAATGGGGTAGTGAACCACTAAAAGTGACTATATCTCATGGTAGAAAGTGCCAATAAGCACCATTGTGCTTCCTATGTCTTGAATTAACAGCTTTGTGTTGCATGACCTTGGATGACCTTGACCTTGGGTCAAGGTCACATGTGTTTTGGTAGGAAAAATGTGTAAAGCATTTCTTTGTGTATGATGTCATTGGTAGGTTTAGTTGTTTGACCTTGACCTTGAAGGTCACCTGAAGGTCAAGGTCATATAAAGGTCAAGGTCAAGCATGTGAGTCGTATGGGCTTAGCCCTTCTTGTTTTTATTCTTATGTGTTCATTATTTTGATTTTATTCTTTCTTTTTTTTCAAGTTTTTTTTTACAAAAATGTTGTACTGCAGGTATCTTTTTTTTCCACACAAGTTCACACACATCATATAGTGAGACATAAGCAAACCAGTTCTCACAGTTAGTCACTTAGCACACTGTTGATCAGCCCTACAAATTGTTGTTTGAAGTTAACTGCCACTAGTTATTTCCAAGGTACTTTGTACTTCTCTGGCATTTTTGTATTTCTTTTTGCACTAGCACAAACTTTTAAACATGAGGAAAAAAATTGAAAGATACCTGCAGTACAACATTTTTTCCAACTGGTTGTGTGTGTGTGTAAATCTGTACTGTTTGTTGTTCTATTTTGTTTCAACATTCACATCCATGCATTAACCAAGTAACCAAGTACATGTAACAAAGAGGTATATTTATGAACAGTTTTCTTGTTTATTAATTTTCTTCTGGAACACTTAATAGTCATGCACAAAAAGTTGCAAAAAAAAGAAAGAATAAAATTAAAATAATGAACACATAAGAATAAAAAAATCATTAATAATATATATATATAATACTATTCACCAAACAACACATGGAGACAGTCACAGACCTACACATAACATGGAGACAGACAGTCATACTCATAGACATACACCCCACACAGCACATGGAGACAGACAGTCACAGACCTACACACCGCACAACACATGGAGACAGACAGTCACCGACCTGAGGCAAATAGCTATTATCTGTTACCTCTGATTTACTTTTTTCAACATAAAACAAAGAAGTTTTTTCTGGTGGCAAATTTGTGGTGGAGTTTTAAAAGAGTCAGCAGTTTCTACACTTGTTTGCACATCATTTCAAATACAGCATAAGGATAGAGTTGCTGAATGATCCCCTTATGTCAGGATCTACTGACAGCTAGGCTCTCTGTGTATAAATACCAATAACATGGCCAAGGTTGGTCGAGCTGTCAGATGCTACCAATGGGGCAATGGGGCTGCCTCATGTCATTTCAGACCTTGCTTCTGTGCACTGGCAGAAAAATTAACATTAAAATTGCAATTTTGATATTTTTTTCTCCTTCTGTGATTAAAGGCATTTATAAGTTATAAGTTAATTTCTATGTTTTCTATGAGATAAATCAAACCAAAATGTGTCTTTTAGCTTGGGGCCTACACACCACACAACACATGGAGACAGTCACAGACCTACACACCACACTACACATGGAGACAGTCACAGACCTACACACCACACAACACATGGAGACAGACAGTCACAGAGCTACACACCACAACACATGGAGACAGTCACAGACCTACACACCACACAACACATGGAGAGAGACAGACACAGACCTACACACCACACAACACATGGAGTCAGTCACAGACCTACACACCACAACACATGGAGAGAGTCACAGACCTACACACAACTCATGGAGACAGTCACAGACCTACACACCACAACACATGGAGACAGTCACAGACCTACACACCACAAAACACATGGCGAGACAGTCACAGACCAGCTACACACCACAGAACACATGGAGACAGTCACAGACCTACACACCACACAACACATGGAGACAGTCACAGACCTACACACCACTAAACACAAAGAGACAGACAGTCACAGACGTACACAACACACCACAGAGAGACAGACAGTCACAGACCTACACACCATCTTTGAAGTGCTGCAAGAACAAAACAAAACAAACGAAATGTCTTTCCCCTTACTCTGATTATTCCTTGTTTCGAAGACGACTGTGATTTTGACTTTTGAGTAGGCCTACACGAACACACAAGCTCGATACTGCAGGCAACAAGTTCGCCGGGTGGGACAGTGAAATAGATCTATTTCACTCAGAATGTCGATCAATATAGGGCAACGTACTTATTATTTTAATCAGTGATTGATTAAATCATCATATTTTTGTGACACTGAAACCAGACCATCAAAACAATAAGCACTAGGCCTTGAATCAAATCGTCGTACGAGATCTTACGTTGCTGCAAATGTTACTGTACAAAAACAGTGCCGCGTGATTGTGTCGACGTTCAGCTAGTTCGCTGGGCGATTGCAGGCTTTTAACAAGCGAAGGCAACGATCTAGATGGTACATATACTTTCCCGGTTTCACAAATGGAATGAATTTGACGCCAACACAGCGTTCAGGGTATCTATCATCCGTTTTACTTTGTCCCCAAGCACAGCGCTTGTTACTCGATTCTGAAAGATGCACGGGAATCTAGTTCCCACAAACAAGGGAAGTAACTCCCAGAGCCTCGATGTGTGGATAAGGTCCATTTAAAATGCAGATCTGAGACTCACCCCCGCGCAGACTCCTTTGTTTTTATTAAGCCGGTTGAGATTTAGCTGATCGTGTGGTCGGCAGCACGCCTTGATCCACGCCATGGCATCGGCTCTTCTGCTTTTTACAGAGGGAAATTGATGCAATTTGCATCCTACTATTTTATCGGGATATCGTTGATCACCAGAGCATGTGCCCCACTGGCAGTGAACAACCATTTTGTTGTGGTTGTGCGATAGGCTAGAACCGAAGCGAAAACGCGTGATGGAGTCAAATAGACGCTGCTTCCAGACAGCGCCGTATTTGTGAGACCGTGTCAGCCAGCGAAGTCTGCGCTAAAAATAGACTAGTTTCCGCGTCAGCGATTGGCTAAGCCCAGCGACCGCGTGGGCCGTGTGGATGACCTAATACTAAAACGAGGTCACTCCTTCTACATTGTAAAAGAGGCATGTGTCCGTCTTTTTTTAATGGGAATAAATATCGGTCGATGGTGGACACGAATGGATTCAAACATGAAAAAAGTTTAATTACCATAAGAAATCATCGAGCATATTGATATTGTGTAATTTTTACATTTATGATTTGTGTACAATCACCATGACGATTTGTAAACAAAACATATTGAGAGAGGTGTGTCCCGAATCCGTAGCTGTCAGACGTGCACAATTGAAGTGAGATCTAATGTATGATGTGAAACTGTGATGGTGGCCGATATTGTCTAGTTCGGGACTGAATACGCAGTTTCGATTGCCTGACGTCGCGAGGATGAAAATTCCACGCAATCGATATAATATCTCATATCTCATACTTTGTAAACAACTCTACGCGCGATCGATTGTCGTGCCCTTACTTTTCGAGGAAAAAATTGGTTGATGATGGCAGACAATTATTTTAAAAGGAGTGGCCTCGTGTTCGTATACCTGAAAGATGGTGGAGATTTATGTTTTAGCTTGACCTCCGGTGAACCCGTCTCATGCCATAGTTAGTTCTGATGATCTTTTCATCTTGTTGAAGAGACTCCGAAAAGGCTTCCTGAATCTGATCCGTATTTGGCACTGTAGGTATTGCATCCACGATGAAGTCGCATGATCGAATCCATGGACGCGTTTGTTTGGCCACAAATCTCGTGATTCTCCCTGAATGGCTAGTCGAGGACGAGTGAGACGTTCCTACAGCTAGAAAAACGGACAATCATCTCGCAAGGCGGAAGAGCATGGCTGCGTCCTGGCGCCAGAGCCGGTGAAGAAGTTGCCGATAGACAAAATAACTTACGATTCAGATATCACAGCAGTTTTTCACTTCATAGAACACACTATGGTTTCATTTCGAATGGCACGGGAACTTTTTCAGTGACAAAAAGCAACCCGGGTTCAACTGTAGACAATTTTGTCGAAAATTCTGGGCCTCGATTCATTTCGATCAGTTCAAGGGACATAATTCATATATACCGTGAAGGGACATAATTCATAGAGCGTACGTATACTGCAAGCGATAAAAAATGTTCCGGCCATGGTGTTTTTTGGCCCAAAATCTGGAGAGAATCGCGAGGGCTAGGCGTTGCCTACGTTCCTCGCTCATAAGGACGCACTGTAACGACCCAAAGTATGAACCGTCCCAAAGTATGAACCGGAAATCGTCGCAGAGTTATCTGCTCGGCTCTCTTTTCATGGGTTTTGACGCTCCTGCACCTGTTCTTCGCATGGAATATATCCCGACAAACGACGCATTAGTTGCTTTACGAGTTTTTGTGTTTTTGGTGCATTTGTGTCGTTTAACACATAATGTAGCGTTCAAAAAAGTTTTTTCCCGTGAAAAGCCGTCTCCCCTGCCGGAAATAATATGGGAGTCACCTCCCTGTAGTCTATTTGTAGTCTGGTTTTAAAAAACGCGACCGTTGACTGACTTGGCACGCCCGGGGAGTTATGCTAAGATCCGGCCGCGTTAATATATCTGCGTTTTGTGACAAACGTCTTGCTCGGCGGTACTGTACTCCATGCACCTTAACGGTGCGCGTGATTCGGGTGTAATCTTAAGCTAAACGACGTTCCGAATGTTTCCGACTTCGACCATTTCAGCAGCGTCAATAAACGTCGTTTAGCTTAAGATTACACCCGAATCACGCGGACCGTTAAGGTGCATGGAGTACAGTACCGCCGAGAAAGACGTTTGTCACAAACCGCAGATATATTAACGCGGCCGGATCTTAGCATAACTCCCCGGGCGTGCCAAGTCAGTCAGGCGGAGTGGCGGGTGCCGTCTCTTTTCAGAGTTGAAATTTCAGCACGTCCCGAGCAGATAACTCTGCGACGATTTCCGGTTCATACTTTGGGCCGGTTCATACTTTGGGTCGTTACACGCACTCGTCGCGAAGGCGGAAAGCAGAGGGAGGTCCGGAGCTCCCTCGATCCTTCCTGCTGCAGTGACCCGGATGAGCCAAAATGGTGGAGACAGTGCGAGTTCGGCTGGTGTTCGGAGAGAACAGTGCCTGTAATGTGCTTCTCAGGGTTCGAGAATGGAAAAGTGTACGTACACGGAAGTATTTGCTTTTCGAGTGTTCATTTGTATACAGAGTCTGATATCACTTCAACCATTGATTGCGTAGTTTCAAAGCGACATCTCTCACCTTCCAAATGTCATTACTGTCTAGTAGTTTTGTCACTTTCATATGCCTGTTTCACGTTATGTGTTTTTCTTCATGATAACTATTACAAACAAACAGAAAATGCTATTCGTTCTCTGCTTCATTTCCACAGAATGGACAATTTACATCACTCTTGTATCGCTTGTTTGTGTTTAGTTCACAAATCACAAATCTAAACCTAATAATTATGTATCTAAATTTCTGTATATTAATATCATTCAGATAATGTTCGCATTCAATTCTACAGCTATTTTTATATCTTCTGTTTATAGAAAAACGTTCTCTATTATTCAACCTGAAGGACCACTCCTGGTAGAAGCAGTCTCGAAGTCTTTGATGATGAATTCTCAGAGAGATTATCTCATTTGCAGAACCGCCGCTTTTCTAGATATATGCAATACCCATTTTTGACAAAAGATCCTCCACATTATTAGATCAGTTATTTTTGCATATTGAAGAGGTAAGCATAGGATACCTTTGCTTTGGGAGCCTGTCTGCCAGCATCGTGCACTGTCTCAACCAACATTTTATGGGTCTAATAGTAGAGTGTACAAACAAATGCTATCTACCTGTCTCTCCGTCAACAATAGTGTTGGGAGATCTTGCATCTACGTTCAGAAATCGATTACAGGTTAACATGTGTATCTTTTCTATATTGTCTCGTTTCGTGTGACCCCATAGTTCTGCATCACTGAGAAGAGAGGGCAATATAACAACATCAAATAATTTAAAGCACACACAAATGCATTGATGCTTTGGATGTTCGACATCGTTTTAAGCAAACGAATACGTTTTTTGCTTGCCTTTAACTGCTCGGATGTCAAGAGCTGTTTTAATGAACAGTTATGAAGTAAAGACAAACCCTAAGTTTTATGTGAGTTAACTACTTCAAGAGTTGTACAGCTTAGACTCCACCTCTCCCCTCTTGCCAAATGTCCCCCACATCGAAAAACCATTATCTTGCTGTAGGTAAGTTGGAAGGGAAGGAAAATTCATGTAAATCCTTTTTGTATTTGCTTAGGCACGTCGTAGACGTTGAACCAAAGCTAATGCAGTCATGCAGAGGGGTAGGTTCCCTTTCAACTTATCTACATATGCACCTACCTCTCTGTATGACTGCATTAGCTTTCGTTCAACGTCTATGACGTGACAAAGCAAAACCAAAAAGCATTTACAGGAACTTTCCTTCCCTTCCACATTATCTTGTTATTGTCAGTATTGACAGTTACATCAAGTTCTTTGAATACCACATACAAGTTATTGATCTGACACTGTTGTCCTATTGGAGTGGTGGATAGGAGTACTATGTCATCAGCAAACAAGAAGAAATATATCTCCGCCATGCCAGATAGCATCTGTATCCCATACTTTGCGTGTTTGCGGACGTAGTCAGCCACATGTGAGACATACAGGGAAAATATTATCGCTCTCACAGTTACGCCTTTATTTACGCCAACCGGGCATTCAAAAGATTATGAAAATGTAAGGTCATATCTTACACACGCATGTATATCTGAATACATTGCTTTGATCATAATAATATACTTGTATTTAGTTGAAACTCCTATTTTCTCAAGAATTTGCCATAGGCACGTATGATCTACAGAATAAAAAACGTTTATGTAATCCACGAAAGCAGCATAGAGCTTTTCTCTGCCACTGCCATAAACATGATTCACTGCAATTGAATAAAGTGCGAATAAGTGATCAATTGTGGAATAGTCTCTTCGAAACCCTGCTTGTTCTGTGCCAAATGTATTGTTTTCTTAATGGCTACAGATCTAAACTTGTCTCACAAACAAAAAAGGAAGCCACTCACTTGTAGCTTTCGATATTGTTTTCTTGACTCCAATTTTGGAGGCGTCTAGTTAAAGTGGAAGAGAACAGTTTACTCATTGTGCTAAAAAGGGATATACCTCTGTAATTCTGGGGGTCTTGTTTGTCCCCTGCTTTATAGATTAGCTCCAGCTTTTGGGAAAGTGCTGTCTCTCATACATTGTATATAATAACAGATGGAGAAAGGGCAATATCTGATTGCAAGCTACTTTAAGATACTCCCCAGGTATGTTGTCTAGCCCAGAAGCCCTCTTGTTGCCCAAATTGTTAATTGCAAGTCTGATTTCTTCCACTGTTATTGGAGCATCAAGTTCTTCAATGGCCACATTTCTATCTTGGTTTGCAATAGAGAAGGCAGCCACTGTGGAACATCCAACTTCTAACAAGTTCTGGAAGTAGCTTTTCCATGTTTCCAGTCCAATACCTGGTAGTTGTACATTTTTTAAAAGTAAGCTGGCGGATCTTAGACCAGAAGGCATGAGAGTTCTTTTTATCTCTAGTGAGATTCTGGTTTGTTGTCATCTGGATTTTTTTTTCTCTCTTGTGATTCTTTTGTAAGTATTTCTAACATGGATGTACATATCCATGTCTGATTTAGACATTGTATGTCTGTATACGTAAGCGCTCGTTTGACTTCTATTTTGAGTTGTTTGCGATCGAGGTCATACCATTTGGCACTTCCTCGAAATTTAGAAGAATTCGAGTTAACAGTGCGACGCATACATTCTGCTTTAGCTAGCATTTCTTGGGTAGCTAGCTATTAGCACGGCTAAACTCATGTCAGTAACTATTATTTTACATGCTTTTTCTATGCTTAGGCGAAATGCTGGGGTATTCAGGTTGCCTACAACTTCTTGGATGTTGTCCTCTTCCCAGACCATTCCGTTAAGAGTTTTCTTTTGGCGGATATTTGTATGTTTATATATCACTTTACCTAAAGTTATCTCAATCGGCATATGGTCAGAATGAATGTTACTGCCTACTTTAAAAGAAACATCACTTTGAAAGTCGTCCAAGCATATCAGACAATAGTCTATTATACTTTCTCCATGTTGCGACAAGTAAGTAAATTTACCCTCTTCGTCGCTCATGACACTTCCATTTAAAATGTACAATTTACATATTCTGCATAATTTAAAGGAATCTCACCCAATTTGTTTATTGTAAAATCTTGGGAGTGACGAGATTTTGTTTTCTTAATACTGAGGTTACCGTGCATATTCATGCTTTCATCATAATCTATTTCGTTTATATTCCATTTTTCAGTTATGGCACTGAGGAAACCTAAAATTAATAGTTCAGCTTCAGGATGTAGTTCTTGTAAAGGAGGGAGTTTGTCCTCGATGAACAGGATATTGCATTTTGCTTCTTTTCAATATAGTATGGAGAATCTATCGGTGGTTTATATACGCAAATCATTATTAGATCTGATCTTGAGAGAGAGAGAGAGAGAGAGAGAGAGAGAGAGAGAGAGAGAGAGAGAGAGAGAGAGAGAGAGAGAGAGAGAAGAAAACAAAACAACCAAACAGGTAAAGACACTTGAGCTAAGTGACATTTCGACTTCACTCAACAAATAGGGCCTATGACGTCACTGAAGCTTTGTTCCGACACAAACTAGCTGGCTTTTCCCTGAGGAAGGGCGCATGAATAATTAGAACGCAAAACTGCAGTACCGAAATGAACGAACTGGTTTGCAGTGAGCCAGAGTGGACGCTATGGTACGTCAGCGCATCCAACATTCAGCAGCAAAAGTCGTGCCCAGCGATCCGATACAAACACTATTCACAGTCCGTGCTCTTGACAGCGCTCTGTGTTGTGGATCGACGACTCCTTCAGTACTGGAGGCTGGCAGTGGAGTGCGCGGTCGTTGTTGTTCCGGGCCCCGACCAATCCGGCTTGGTATTCTGTTGTCTTGTCCTCATCATGTCCTTTATGTGGGCTTGGGTTAATCTAGGCTGCGCCCGTCTCCTCTCAAAGAACTTGTAGCTGGGCGTCGAAACGTGCCAGCCCCCTCACTTCGTTTCGCCTGCCAGCAGAAGCGGTTACCAGAGTGTGGTTGGGTCAAGTTCCCGGAACCAGAAGTGAGAGTTGAGTGTCAGGTGAGATCCAGTGTGCCTGTCCTCCCGAGGGAGCTGCTGACAGGTGACAAAGGTACCATCTCTAAGTTGACACCCCAGACACCAACATAGTCTGACAAAAAATTATATCTATTTATTGATGAGGTCTTTTCAGACAGACTGGCCGACTGAATCCCATAGGCAGCTTTTCCAATCACCTTCAGACGTGTTGTATTCAAACGGATCGATGGCGTTGTTTGGGATCCATGCAGTTTTAAGCAGTTGGCAAGTGCGTTGTTTGTAGTCATGGCGATAAAAGGCTCACGTCGATGTCATGCACACAACAGCTGGTACTTCCACACGGCAGCGAAATCTTACTGCAATTCCGTGCACGGCAGTTAGTGGTAAGTTGCAATTTTGTCGACTATTTTTATGTCTGTCTGTCCGTTTGTCCGTCCGTCCATCTATCCGTCTGTTTGTCCATCCGTCCGTCCATTCGTCTGTCTGTCCATTTGTCTGTGTTAGTCTGTCCTTCCATCTCTCTCTCTCTCTCTCTCTCTCTCTCTCTCTCTCTCTCTCTCTCTCTCTCTCTCTCTCTCTCTCTCCTCCATCATGATATAGGAACTGTTGTGCTTACATTCTTGTAGACCCATAACATTTACAGGAAGCGTAATCAGAAGTTTGAACCCTTCCAGCTCATATATCTCCACAACATCATGGGAATCTTATGGAGCTCTCAAGTGCCAACGAGTGACCTCTCGGGAAGACCGGAAATGCTACAAAGTGAAGCGTTCGTTATGATACAGCAGCTGTTGTGTTAGTCATGTGGTCTAAATGAAGGTCAACAGACTGCAAAAACAAATCTCGTATTAAGATCTTCACTGGGTTGCGTTTGGGTTGGTCTATTTTAAAATAAAGACTTATCAACCGTTTTAGTCTATTTAAAACTTCAACTTAAAATATCTACACTGCAAGAACATTTTTCTTTTAGAGAATGTTACCACGAAAAGGTTAAAGAGATCAAATATAACACTGTAGCTTACGCAGTTAGATTATTACTTTAGAAAATAAAACCCAGAACCATGAACAAATCTTATCACAACTTGTGCATTATTAAAAGAAGTTACTGTGGGGGACGTGGCGGCAAAATCTGAACTAATAATGATTTAATGAAGTTTAACGGCGTAGCTACCTTTGTAAACTGAGTAAAACCCTTGATTACAACATTCATAGAGCTGGTCAGGGTAAAAGCGAGTCATGTCTCGATTTGCCTAGTTATTCGCCTTCTCTGTGTAGTCAGGGAGATTGAGTCTGATCTTATCCTCAGCACACAGGGGGCTGAAGGAGTAAAGTTACCATCATGCATCAATAAAGAAGTGATGAAGAAATGCACAAACTGTCGTTTTATAGGTATATTCTTGAATTGAACAGCTTCTGTAATTGATTTTTCCTCCTGGTTATCCGCGAGTGCTCCCCATGTAGTGGGAAGGTGAGAATGAGGTAACAGGGTTATGGAACGTTATCTTCATGTACAGAAACACCTGCTTGTAAAAACATTGTAAAGGTTGGACAACAGTTCTTGCCTATTGTACGAAATCTAAAGATGCACTTTGTATATCGAACCAACATGTTTGCAATAGTATGGCAATTTTGCAGCAGATGCCGACTGTCTGTATTGCAAAATCGGAAATCCACATCTTGAGAAAACGAGCTGAAATGCTGTTCCTGCTGCTACTGCTGCTGAGCTGGAGTCTGAGCGTGGCGGGAGGCCAGTACGTGGAGATGGAGGGGCTGGACGGGGGTGGGAGCTGACCCCTGGGGACACGGTCAGACGCCAGGCCCGAGGGCTGGAGGTCTGTCAGCGTCTGTGTGTGTACTGGACGCCGTGTCTGGCCAGCAGCTTCCACCCCGCCTCCCACCTGTGTCTGCTCAGCCCCCACCCCCCACAACCCATCCCTTCGACCTCTTCAGGTGTGCAGGACCCGTTCGTCTCCGTCCTGCGGAACTCCACAAGCTGTCAGGTGAGTTTTACACTGTGAATGTAGCAACTGTTTCCAATAAGAAGGTGGGTAGCTAGCTAGACACTTTATGATCAATTACATAAACTTCTTTGCACATAGTTGGAATCTACATTTAAGCAAAAGACCTCACCAATGCCATAAACATGAACACTTAAAGAATATTGTCCTGCTTTGTGACAGCTTGTCACAAACTTTGTGAAGTATGCAATGTGCCAAGTCCAACGCGAAGACAAACGCAAACTATATATTGATATCTGCGAGAAGTTTTGATAAAGTTTTCCCACTCAAGTGCTCACTACTGGCACATGCTGCAGTAGCAGGAGCAGCAGCAGTAGCAGGAGCAGCTGCAGTAGCAGGAGCAGCAGCAGTAGCAGGAGCAGCAGCAGTAGCAGGAGCAGCTGCAGTAGCAGGAGCAGCAGCAGTAGCAGGAGCAGCAGCAGTAGCAGGAGCAGCTGCAGTAGCAGGAGCAGCAGCAGTAGCAGGAGCAGCAGCAGTAGCAGGAGCAGCAGCAGTAGCAGGAGCAGCAGCAGTAGCAGAAGCAGTAGCAGTAGCAGGAGCAGTAGCAGTAGCAGGAGCAGCAGCAGTAGCAGGAGCAGCAGCAGTAGCAGCAGCAGCAGCAGCAGCAGCAGCAGCAGTAGCAGTAGCAGCAGCAGCAGCAGCAGTAGCAGGAGCAGCAGCAGCAGTAGCAGGAGCAGCAGCAGCAGCAGCAGGAGCAGCAGCAGTAGCAGGAGCAGCAGGAGCAGCAGCAGTAGCAGGAGCAGCAGCAGTAGCAGGAGCAGCAGCAGTAGCAGGAGCAGCAGCAGTAGCAGGAGCAGCAGCAGTAGCAGGAGCAGCAGCAGTAGCAGGAGCAGCAGCAGCAGCAGCAGCAGTAGCAGGAGCAGCAGCAGCAGCAGCAGTAGCAGCAGTAGCAGGAGCAGCAGCAGGAGCAGCAGCAGTAGCAGGAGCAGCAGCAGTAGCAGGAGCAGCAGCAGTAGCAGGAGCAGCAGCAGTAGCAGGAGCAGCAGCAGTAGCAGGAGCAGCAGCAGGAGCAGCAGTAGCAGTAGCAGAGCAGCAGCAGTAGCAGGAGCAGCAGCAGTAGCAGCAGCAGAGCAGCAGCAGTAGCAGGAGCAGCAGGAGCAGTAGCAGTAGCAGGAGCAGCAGCAGCAGCAGGAGCAGCAGCAGTAGCAGTAGCAGCAGCAGCAGTAGCAGGAGCAGCAGCAGCAGGAGCAGCAGCAGTAGCAGTAGCAGGAGCAGCAGCAGGAGCAGCAGCAGTAGCAGGAGCAGCAGCAGTAGCAGGAGCAGCAGCAGTAGCAGGAGCAGCAGCAGAAGCTACTGTTGTAACAGCAGTCTTGACTGGGAATATTGTAATTCTATGAAAGAAACGAAAACTTCGTTTCTGTAAGCAGGATTTAGTTAAACGTTTCAAACAGTCGCTAAGGAGTAGTCAATACGTGAACGTAGCAATCAATCAAACAAGCAAAGGAAACCAACACTTGATAAGTTATAGTATAGGAAAACCTTAGCAGGAAGTTATGGTTTTGTCGAAAGCATTAATGCAACAACAAAAACAATATTTGCTGTTACGGTAACATGGCTACAAAAACACGGTCGATACGAAGACCTGACATATTAAAATATCGATGTTTCGAAGGCCAGCATGGGACTGCGCCCATTTGTGTGTGTGTGTGTATGTGTGTATGTGTGTGTGTGTATGTGTGCATGTGTGTATGTGTGTATGTGTGTATGTGTGTGTATGTGTGTATGTGTGTGTATGTATGTGTATGTATATGTGTGTGTATGTGTGTATGTGTATGTATATGTGTGTGTGTGTATGCATGTATGTGTGTGCATTTTAACAAATGTCATGTATACAGTAGATTCATGAACATTTCCCTTTCGCCAGAAGTGCTTTTTAAAATACTGAAATATTACTCACAGGGAAAATGAGATAGCACGTAGTTTGTTGTTTACTTTCGAATTTTTAATCTTTCTTTATTTACCCCACGATCGGATAAAAAAGTAGGGTTGCATGAGAAACCTAGGTTCTGCCGGGTTGCTGTAACCACAATTATTTTTTTAAATTCCTTCCACTGATGGGCCACACTAGTGGACTCGTCCGAGGAAAAGGGTGCGGACCCCGCTTCGCTAGCGGGCCACGGCATCTGATTGGCTGCGTTTTTGCATAGGCGTTAATGCTCGAAACAGAGCCAAATCGCCTTGACTGCTGCAAATATGATCTTCATCGTAACCAACTTTAGATGAAAGCGCATTTATACAACAGTTTGTCAATTATTCACACTTTATTGTCATTCTGTGGGCGGAATAACCGTTCAAAATGTCGTATGTTAGCTAGCGAGCACATAATAATTTGGTTGTCATTCTGTCGGAGTCACTGCGAATTAAACGACCAACATTGACCTCCCCCCTTTTCCTCGGACGAGTACACCAGTGTGGCCCATCAGTAGAGATTTTTTGGGGGGTGGGGGTGGGGGTGGGGGATGGGAGGCTAATGTACTGAACTATAGGGTCATCACTTGTAAGACATTGAGGTTTTGATGACGTCTTTGCAGCCCGCGCAGCGCGTAACTGACATGCTGTTCATGGTGCTGTGACTGCTGCCTCAATGATTAATGACGTTTTCTACCTATGTTACTGCAGGGTGCCACCAGGGGGCCTTGCAGCGCCAGGCCCTGTGACGTCACAGAGACATGTGCCCCTGTAAAACAAAGCACTAGTCACGTGTGTCTTCCGCACTTAGAAGGTATTTACTGATAGCACAAGTACAGCTATCTTAATTCTTCAAACATCATTCATTCAGACTATTTCATGTGTTCCCAATGTCGTTATTTCATGCAGTGCCATAGTGTACATATGTTTCCTCGACTAAATAAGTTCTGCATTTCCGTTTTTCTGTTGCGTAAATGTTTCAGTACTTTCTACTCTTTTGCCTGATAAACGTTTAAGACGAAAACGTGTGGAAACGCGTGATCATTCAGACAACAAAACGCCGTTTTAAACTGATTTTGGGGGTCCCTTTTA
>JAWQFJ010011038.1:27500-32500 GCA_034096865.1 Theodoxus fluviatilis
TGGTAGCTCAGCTGGTAGAGCATTTCGGGGGCTAACCGATAGGTCGCGGGTTCAGTCCCCGCGTGTGATCTTACATCCCCCCCCCCCCCCCCCCTCTCCCGCATTCCCCCCTCCCCCCCCTCTCCCCCATTTCCCCCCTCCCCCCCCCCCCCTCCATCCCTGTCTGTCCCATGCAGGGCTACGACTCTGTATGTTAATCTTTGCGTATTTCTTAGTCGTAATACTTGTTGTTCCTGCTCTCACTTTTAACAGTCATTGTCGCTATTTGTCGTCGTTTTAACATTCGGTCAAAAACTGACCATTCTTGGGTGTATGTTTACTCATGCTGATGTTGGCCGTTTACTTTCTTTTGTGACACGTTCTCGTGTACCATTCCCTTCGAATGGTCAAAATTTCTTTTCTACACCTTTTGTCCTCCTCCCCCATAGTTAATTAACTCTTTCTCGATCCTGTTTCCGAGATAACGAAAACAGCCGATACACGCACATATTCAAGGAATTCTTTTTTCTGGCGTAGTCAAAGAAATGAAGGTAATGACCATTGCTACCTCCGCCTCGACCAACGTTGTTGGAAGTGAAGCAACCAGCGATGCTGCCGCGACCACTGCTACTGACTATGCAACCAGTGCCTCAGCTACTAGTGTATCAACGACAGACGCCGACAGCATTCAAGTTCCCACGACCACCACCATCACTACAAGTGTCTCAATGACAGAAACAAAGACCAGCAACTCTCCAACCACCAACGAGACTGCCAGTGCATCAACGACGAACAACAGCACCACCGAGTCTGAAGCGCCAGCCACAATATCCAATGCTGACGGCCCAACGACGGACGACGGTTCCACGAACTCTCCAACCAACACTTCTACCACTGGCATTAAAATGACATACACCAGCACCACCGATGCGCTAACGACTACCTCTATCACATCGAGCCCAACAATCACAGATGGTAAGTAGTTCATCTTACTGTCTGTTCTTTTTCGTTCGTTCTTTCTTTCTTTTTTCTTTCTTTTTTCTTCCTTCCTTCCTTCCTTCCTTCCTTCCTTCCTTCCTTCCTTCCTTCCTTCCTTCCTTCCTTCCTTCCTTCCTTCCTTCCTTCCTTCCTTCCTTCCTTCCTTCCTTCCTTCCTTTCTTTCCTTCTGTCGTTAAGTTTTTTTGTCTTTCTTTCTGTCTTTCTTTCTGTCTTTCTTTCTGTCTTTCTTTCTGTCTTTCTTTCTGTCTTTGTCTTTCTTTCTGTCTGTCTTTCTTTCATTCTTCCTTCCTTCCTGTCTTTCTTTCTTTCTTCCTTCCTGTCTTTCTTTCCTCCTTCCTGTCTTTCTTTCCTTCCTTTCTTCTTTCTTTCCTTCTTTCCTTTCTTCTTTCTTTCCTTCCTTTCTTCTTTCTTTCCTTCCTTCCTTTCTTCTTTATTTCATTCCTTCCTTTCTTCTTTCTTTCCTTCCTTTCTTCTTTCTTTCCTTCCTTTCTTCTTCCTTTCCTTCCTTTCTTCTTTATTTCCTTTCTTCTTTTTCCGTTCATTCATTCATTCATTTACTCATTCTTTCTTTCTTCCTGTCTTTCTTTCTGTCTGTCCGACTTTTAATTTGCAGTAAAGCAACCAGAATGAACAAGCAATGCGCTCGAGAGTGCGTGTGTGATGTTGATGACAGTTTGGTATCAACAAAAGGTGTTAGGTTGATATCCACAAAGAGCTTATTCTCGGCTCTCTGATATGGCTGCAACTCAAGGTCACCAAAATGACAAATAAACTTAATTTTGTTGAGTAAGGTCATGTATTTGATGAGCCCTCATTTACATTGGCCTTGTTTGGGTTCTCGTTCGGCAAGTGATGGTATGGTTCATTGGTTGGTACTTCTGCCTGGAATCCGACAACCCTGCCAAAATATTCCCCATTTCGACAACGGTCACTGTTGTGGCGACCAGGGATGATAGTTTCCACCATTAAATTTAGTCCTGTAACAATGTACTTTGGACGATGAGAATTATTAGTGTTGTTGTTCGTGAAGGCGATGAAGCTCTGGAATGCAAAAGACCTGTTGCAAAATAATGTGTATACATGGTATCAACGTCATCACTCAAAGTTTAATCTGAAATGATTACGAAAATCAAAGTCAGAGTGCAGAGATGACTTTTTGGACTTACAATGTTAAGAACACCCTACCCCTTCACCCTCTTCTCTGCCTCTCTGTCTCTGTCTCTCTCTGTCTCTGTCTCTCTCTGTCTCTGTCTCTCTCTGTCTCTGTCTCTCTCTGTCTCTGTCTCTCTCTCTCTCTCTCTCCCTCTCTCTCTGTGTCTGTCTGTCTGTATGTCTGTCTCTCTCTTTCTCTCTTTCACACACACACGCGCGTGTGCGCACACACACACACACACACACACGCACGCACGCACGCACGTACACACACACACACTCACTTTTATCTTTCCCACCAATCCAACCAAAACGAAACAAACACATGCACGCACGCACTCACGCACGCACACACACACAAATATGCACACACACACACACACACACACACACACACACACACACACACACACACGCACACATATGCACCCACACACACACACACACACGGTCACCATACAATAACAACAGGAACACACACATTTTCTATTTGATCAGTCTTCTCCGATCGCTGACTATTTCATACAATACTCCCCGCACACCCTCCCCCCACCCCCTTCCCCCCTAACCCACCCCACTCCTTTCCAGCTCCCTCCTGTCCGTCGGGTACCGACCTCCTGGGCTCCAGCGTTCGCTATTGTGTGGACACAAACATGATTAGAAACGTCACCATGACGACGGCCGTGGAAAGGTGCCTCCAGAAGGGTTTGCGTATGTTGGTGGCAGACTCGGAGGAAAAGATGAACGTCATCCGTAGTGTCTTCAGTGGAAACGGTGAGTAGCTGTTGTATTTCGTTTTTGATGACCACATTTGAGAAGTGGGATTTGATTATGTTAAGTTGGTCGAACCTAAACTATTGCACGCTTTTGGGTTATGGAAATATACAATGGGGGAAAGGGGTAACCACACAAAAGCTTGGCACACAATAACACTCTCTCTCTCTCTCTCTCTCTCTCTCTCTCTCTCTCTCTCTCTCTCTCTCTCTCTCTCTCTCTCTCTCTCTCTCTCTCTCATTAATACTGTTTGTATTTGTATTCATTACTGTGTCTATTTGCCCTTTGGTATTTGTATATCGATTATCTGTGTATTTCTATATATTTACTCGCATTCATTGACGTGATTATTTCTTTACGTTTCTTGCATCTTTCCTGCCTTTCATAATGCAGTCTGGTATATCACTAAGCCACCTAAACGTGTATCATCTTCCGAACAAAATCACAGACATATGTGCTCTTTTACACTAATATGATTGCTATGTTTTTGGTCTATCAGAAACAAGACTCAAACCCTACATCCCTTGGCAGCAGGACACTGGTCTCATTGACTTGAGACACTACACACTGAGAGGCAGCCTCGACATCTGCTGAAGCGCTTTGAGTCTCACTGAGTGGGAGTATCGCGCGGTATAAGAGTGATTTATAATAATAGTAGAAGTTAATGGATATAGTATCATCCGAAAAGACGCTAAAAGCAAAGGCCAAACTAGTATAGCAGTATACATTCACCATTCCATTCATGGAAATATTTCTCGCCGTACGGATCTTGAATCTTCACAGATAGAGTGTTTATGGCTAGCAATGAAGCCTCCAAAAGAATCTTCAATCCTTATCGGCTATCTCTACAGGAACCCTGCTTCCACCTCCACATGGTGTGAAGCTTTCAATGCAATGATGGACACAGTAACCGAATCCAACAAAAAATAATCCTAATGGGAGATTTCAACATCGATTTGTTCAAACCCCAGCATAAATGGAAATCTGCCATCTCGTTATTCGGACTCAAACAAGTGGTCGACATAGCCACAAAAGTGGCCCATGACTCATCAACTCTCATAGACCATATAATTATACACAAACACTGAAAATCTCTTGACAAGTATACAGGTACCTAAATTAGGGATATGTGATTACTTTCCCACACTATGCTCCCTCTCCTCTAAAGTCAAATTAAGTTCAAAGAGAACGCACACTAATATTCACTATCGATCCTTTAAACATTTTGATGCTGATTCATTCCTTGACAATTTAAAACAAATGCCATTTCATGATGTCCTCAACTATTCTGACCCTGACATGGCCCTTCATTTCTGGTATGACCTATTTCTCCAAACTGTAGAAAGACATGCTCCTATGAAACGGAAGAGAGTCAAGCATTTAAAACTCCCACCTTGGCTTACCAACGAAATCATGCAGGCTATGAAAACGAGAGATAGACTGAACAAAATGATATCCCAGCTTACAAGAAGCAAAGAAACCGTGTCAAGACTCTGGTTCGAAATGGAAAAAACCCCTCATTTTCAAAGGCTAATCGAAAACGGCAATGACACATCAATGTTATGGCGCGGAATTAATACCTTCATACGAACTTCCAAAACAGTTTGCAACATACCTCCGTCTATTAATGTTGAACAATTCAACGAACACTTCACGACAATAGCTGACAAAATCGATGTAAAATCGACCAAACACACTCCCGGTCTATCAGGGGATATTGTTCAACGTATTGAGGATTTCTGTAATGAAAGACTTCCTCATGATGCTGCATTCCATATTCCTACTGTCACCTCACATGAGGTGATGCAATACATCTTTCAATTTCCAAACAAACGATCCACGGACCTTGACGGCATCAGTTCTCATTTACTAAAAATTTCGCTCATCGCCATACTGCTTTCATTGACACACATTTATAACTTGTGTATAAGAAACAGTATCTTCCCGTCTCGTCTTCAGCAGGCCAAGGTCATTACACTGCCTAAATCTAAGACTGCTTTAGTGCCCAATGATTACCGTCCCATCTCAATTTTGCCTCTTTATCTCCAAACCACTAGAAAGACATGTTCACAAACATCTCTCCTCGTATTTTGACC
>JAWQFJ010011041.1:0-27500 GCA_034096865.1 Theodoxus fluviatilis
GAATCCAACACAATTCTTAGTGGCATGTGGTGAGACTCCACCCGGGCGTCAACACATAGGTCCAGGGTATAAGGAAGGTGTTGGGCAATTACCAAACAATAGTCAATTACACTATCTCCACTTGGAGACAAGTATTTAAACGACTTAAACTGTCACCTCTTGTACATCCGTTCAGAACAACCATGTGGTAAACTTTACATAGGTTTCTCAACATTTTCCCTAAAATATTCACTTTCTTGTCCTGTGACACTCTGGGAGACGTGAAACCTGAGCAAGGACAGACAGTCGGTGCATACCTCACAGCCCTCATAGACACTTACACGCCACGCAGAACACTTCGCTCTTCAGCAAACACCACCACCCTCGTCCCTCGTAAAATGAAATCATCTTTTGGTGACCGCTCTTTCTTTGCCTCCGCTCCTCTCGTCTGGAACTCTCTCCCTGCTAATCTTCGTCTGTATCCCTCTTCCGAGTCTGACTCTTTCCGCGCTGATCTAAAGACACACCTGTTCTCTCTTGCATACACATCTGCCAAATAGCCCCCCCCTCCCCCCCCCCCCTCCCACTGACCCCACCCGCTCAACTTCACAGCTCCCCGTACATATTCTCGTAATTGTATTTTGTAAATATTTTGTTTTGATTCACTTATCTCGTTTGTGTTTGCTTGCTTGTTTGTTCTCTTTATTTGCTTATTTCATTCTTGTTTAGATTGTCGATTGGTTGTCTGCTTGCTTGTTTATTTATTGTGTTGGTATGCCTGCTTGATTGTGTTGGATTATTTAGCCTGCTTGTTTGTTTATTTTTTCTTTTGTTGTTGCTTGCTTCAACAGTGTTTGATTATTCTGCCTGCTCGCTTGTTAATGTTATGTGTTTGTATGCTTGCTCTGATTGTATGTGATTTTGCTGCTAGTGTTGATTGCCTACGTGATTTGCTTGTATCTGATTGTCTGCTTGTGATGTGTGAACGAGATTGTAAAGCGCTTAGAGCTCACTTGAGAATTAGCGCTATATAAATACCCATTATTATTATTATTATTATTACAACCTCTTCCACGTCAACTATGTTCTGGTCCTCTTCTAAGTGAGTATCCCAATTTCCTGTTCTCGCGTTCAAATCTTCACAGATTAGCATTGTTGCTTCAGAAAATCTTTCTTGGTATTTCAATTTGAGATCTTCAATGATGATGAGATTCCAAGATATTTCTTGTCTTTGTAATATGAAGAATCGATCGGTGGGATGTACGCACATATCACAATGGTGTCTCGTAGGAAAGGGTTGCAGGTTCTAAGCGCTAATAATGTATCATTTTCAGTATCAAGTTTCACTGAACACTCTGCAAGAGTTTTCTTCACAAATACCACGACTCCCCCTGATCGTCTTCCCTGTGCTGACAGTTTTACTCCGGGAGAGTGAAGTACCATGTAGTCTGCAAAGTGTATGTTGAAATCAAAATTCAAAGCAGAAAAAGTTTTCGTGAGACAACAAATATCAAAACTGCGCAAGTATTCCAAGAATCCTGGCTCAGAGATTTTCTGAGACAAGCCATTCCAACACACTACTTGCACAGACATATCACAGACACTGGTTTCATTACCTGTTGTTTGCAATGGGCGCCGGCCTCGCCATCAAGACTGTGTGTCCACACGACTAACATCATGTGAGGACGATGCCGTGCTGCGGAGCCTACCATGCCACTCTGATGAAGCGCTCTTCGGTGGTACGCCATCTTTTGCACCACACTCCTCTGCCTGGACTTCACCAGCGTTCTCCCCCGTATCAACCTTTGGTTTGTCAACCACAGAGGTTTTCGTCAGCCAGCCATGCAGTGACCTCTGGATTTTCCTCCCAGAGGAAGAACCCAGCACTGACTGACTCTGATCCAGACTCTGATCCTGGCATTGAACTGTGGTTTCGTCACTCCTGTCTCTTTGGTCCCGAGTAAGACCCAGTTCGACGATGTCAACCTCCTCTTGCTCTCACGTCCCAATTAACTCATCAGCAGGCTCCTCGGTGCCACCAAAGGAGCTGCCCTCACTTGACGTCGACAACCCCCCTGAGTCTTGGGAGATATTTAGGTTTTCATCTAGACTCACTTGTTGAGAGGAGGTCTGGTATGCCTCTTCTGGTTTGTCCATTCCAAGAGGTGCCCTGTCGTCTCAGATGTAAGTATTGTCTTTATCTTCTGCCATTCATCAACATCTCTGATTAATGACAAGTGGGAAGAATCTCTCTCACTTTCCAAGTGATTGACCACTGGACGCCTTTCACCTTCTTGGACATCACACATGTCCTCTGTAGGGTCTGTGAGGTTAAAATGGCGCCAATAACCAGTTTTTTGTATTCGAATGTTCTCCACCTTGTCTTTCACTTGCATAGACGTCCGGGTGGGCCCATGTTCCTGTCTGATCTTGCGGGTACTGCTAGTTGTCTGTTGTCTGCAGGCTTGGATCTCGTGGCTGTGAGCTTTCGTGTTTGGAGGGCAACTGAGCCACTTGAGTATACTGAACCCTGCCATATGCCCGATTCCTTTATCTCTCTCGTTTCTGGGACCTTACAGTCTGAGGTCGGCTGTAGGCGTTACGGATGGGTCTGGCGTCCTGGAACCATAGCTTGTTATTCGGGCAACACGCCAGATGTCCTCACTCCCGTAGGTCGTGAAGGATTTTTGTCTGTCTACTGGTGAGCCCACTGGCAATTCTGATTCTTCTGCTTCTCATTGCATTTCGTCCGTGTCTCAGCAGGATCAGTTTGTCCAGTAGCGTAGTCATCTCGACAACGATGGGGCGATGATAACTTCGATTGTTCTCTCTTGTGGTCTCCAACCGTTGGACGCTGACAATATCTTTCTCTGACCACGGAGCCGTTAGCGAGAGAGAGAGAGAGAAAGAGAGAGAGAGAGAGAGCAAGCGAGCTAGAGATAGCTAGTTGTTGTGTGTGTGTGTGTGTGTGTAAGAGAGAGAGAGGGAGAGAGAGAGAGAGAGAGAGAGAGAGAGAGAGAGAGAGCGACAGAGAGAGAGACAGACAGAGAGACAGACAGATAGACACACAGACAGACAGACACACATACACACAGACATACAGACAGACACACAGATAGACAGACACACTGACAGACACACAGACACGCAGACACATAGACAGACACACACACACACACACACACACACACACACACACACACACACACACACACACACACACACACACACAGACGGACAGACAGACGCACAGACGGACTGACGGACAGACAGGCAGGCAGACGGAGAGACAGACAGACAGACAGACAGACAGACACACAGACAGACAGACAGACGCACGCATGCACGCACGCACGCACGCTCGCACGCAGGCAGGCAAGCAGACAGACAGGCACGCAGACAGATAGACCGACACACGGGCAGACAGGTAGACAGACAGACAGACACACGGACAGACACAGACAGACTCACACACACACACACACACACACACACACACACACACACACACACACACACTCACACACAGACACGGACGGACGGATGGACAGACAGGCAACCCTTTTAAAACACAGACGACAATACACGAGCAGAGAACAGTAGAGCTGGTGACAGCGGAATGAAGGAAATGTAGGCACGTCTACAGCCATGCTTGCGTGTTGAGCGGATTGACTGTAAATGTCCCGTAGGCAAAAGGAGGGAGAACAAAAGCAATGAAGACCCCAGGGAACCGGAAAATCACAAGAGTTCGACAGCCGGACAGCACGCAAGACATCCTAGTATGCACTGTCCCTCATACACACGCTCCCTTGAAACGCTAAAGAGAATAGGTGCCACTTGCTCTCTGCATCAGGTCGAACATATGGCGTAAGTCTTTACGAGATACAGACTGAAACTGCATGAATAACCGCCACTTCGTCAATTATCCGACGTCTCGACTTTGGAAACGCCAGACATGCAAAGTAGCAAACCCTTTGGGGAGCCAACACAGGAGATCAGACATCATCGGAACCGGTCCAGCCAATCAAGAGGTGGATGACTATTAAGATCTGTTCAATTTTCAAGGCGCCACCAGACGCCATCTCGAAAATAGCACAGCAGGACAACAAGACAAAGACGATGACGGCCACAGTAAATGAAGGTCTGCACGAAACGCCCTGATGAGGTCGTGGCTGGAGGTAACTCTCATCGCAAGACAAGCAAGCAACGCATTGTGCATTCTGGTAACCACAGACTAATTAGTACTTCGCCAGGCACACAAAATGGAAATCTCCATGAAGTCAGCATCTGAAAACGTGATCAAACACACAAGATGGGCTCATCGGATCAGAATCGGAAATGGAGAGTGACAGACTTTCCAAGGCAGCGGTAGCACGAAGACGGGCGGCCTGGTAAACACGGAGGAGAGCACAGAGACAGAGGAGATGGAGGAGCAATGGATGAAAGGGGAAAGAGGAAAGGAGAGGGATATACCCCAAGAGGAGGGGACGGGGAAAGGAGGCGAGAGCAACAGAAGGTTGGGAGTGGATGGGTAGGGGTGGGGGTGGCGGTGGGGAGGGTTGGGGGAAGTTGGGTTTTTTGATAGATGGAGAAGGGAAAAGAGATCGTCTGCCTCAATCTACTGGGGCCATGCTACGAAAGCGTGTAAAGACGGTCGACGTAACCTCAGAGGTCTCTTCCCGCGTTCCGTTCACGTCTGCTACGCAGGAGATTTATTACGCATTCTCCCACAGCAGGTTGAACAATTTTGATTTGTTGGTTGTGTGCATGACATAAAAAGCACATTTTCATTAAGTTAAAAGGTTTTTTGGCGCTCTCTTTCGATACACGAATCCCCAAAATGATTTCGAATGTTATTTAATCCTGCTTTATCGAAGAGACGACTTAATAAAAGCATTAGGGTCGATTATCAATGATAATAGAAAGTAGATAACCATCAAGTCATAAAGAGTGGTCAAGGGATATCTCAAAATGTGTGTCGTCTGCTTCTTCATTACCGGCACAAATGCCGACGTTTACGACAGATATCAAACCTTGACATACAATTCAATCGCCACGGTGACGAGAGCACGATATTGTCAATTTCTTCGAACGTTGAAAGCAATCGGCTCGTCTGCCCATTCCATGGCTGTAAACTACATTGCTCGAAGCATGTATACCTTGCAATTCTGTGCAGTGACTTCCATTTAACTCGATGTTTTGTATGAGCCAATCAAATGCGACTACGGGCGCTATATTTTCATCGTTCCTAGGCACAGAAGGTGGCGCACTCAAGTGTTAAGCAGTTAAAGCGCCTTTCGAGATGCTCCAACTGCTGCGCGACCTTGACAGGAAGGTGGCCTCTGCTACGGGGTGAGAGGTCATTGCTGGAAATCAACCCTAATGCTTTTATTGTCGTCTTTGCGATCAAGATGGATAAAATGGAATGTGAAATAATTTTGGGGATTCATGAATCCAAAGAGGGCATTCAATAACCTCTACTTTAATGATAATGTGCTTTCTAAATACTTAAAAAAAACACAATCAAAACTATTTTACCTGCTGTAGGGGAACGTGTAGAGTCTGTCGCGTAGCAGCGGCGAACTGCTCTACAACTGAACGCGGGCTATGTGTGCTCCATTTTGCACTTACGTGCCCGTTTCTGCACCACCGCAGACTGTTTACGTACATCTGATTCATTCATTCATTCATTTATTCGTTCGTTCGTTCGTCCGTCCGTCCGTCCGTCCGTCCGTCCATTCATTCATTCATTCATTCATTCATTCATTCATTCATTCATTCATTCATTCATTCATTCATTCATTCATTCATTCATTCATTCATTCATTCATTCATTCATTCATTCATTCATTCATTCATTCATTCATTCATTCATTTATTTATTTATTTATTTATTTATTTATTTATTTATTTATTTATTTATTTATTTATTTATTTATTTATTTATCGATTCATCCATCAATCCATCCATCCATCAATCAATTAATCAATTAGTTGATTAATTAATGTATAGATGTCTGTGTCTGCACATCACAGACTGTTTAAGTACACCTGAATAGAGGTTGTGTGTGTGTGTGTGTGTGTGTGTGTGCTTGTGTGTGCGTGTGCTTGTGTGTGTGTGTGTTTGCGCGCGCGCGCGCTTGTTTGTGTGAGTGTGTGTGTGTGTGTGTGTGTGTGTGTATGCTTGTGTGTGTGTGTGTGTTTGTGTGTTTGTGTGTGTGTGTGTGTGTGTGTGTGTGTGTGTGTGTGTGTGTGTGTGTGTGTGAGTGTGTGTGTGTGCGCGCGCGCTGTAATAATTGCCCGTACAATTATGTCAACGCGTATCCCCCCCCCCAAAAAAAAAAGAAAAAAAAGAGAAAAAAAAGAAAGAAGTTAAAGCAGTACGGAAGGAAGGAAGGAACAAAAGAACGAAGGAGGGTGAAGAACGAACGACGAAAGAAGCCGCACGCAAAGAAGTAAACTCCATTTAGCTCAGCATGGCCGTAAGGAGAAGCTCCGAGAGAGCGCAAGAGACTGATTACCTGGAACCAACGTCCCACATTCCTGCCTGTAACGTGGCTGCCAACCCATCTACCTCCTGGGACTCTACTCGCCATAATCAGGCACCTTAATTAAAGATGAAAGCACGCTGTCAGATTGAGGGTCGCGTTCTGCTAAACTGCAGGTCACTGGAGTTCAAGGGATCTCCAAATACGCCATCACGCTGCACCCAGCCCACGCGCATGCCTACACTCAGTGACAGATCAACAGCGAGGTGCTCCTTTCAAGCTGCCCGGCTCTGAGGGACAGAAGGAAGAGAGAGAGAGAGAGAGAGAGAGAGAGAGAGAGAGAGAGAAAGAAAGAGAGAAAGAGAGAGAGAGAGAGAGACAGAAGGGGCGCGTTGCAAACGGCGAGATTTGCCAAGATTTGCCAAGAAAAGCAAGAAAACCAAGCATTCTCAACGCTCTCGCTTGGAGGAAAACGAGGCATAGGCGAGACTTCGCAAGTAGCTCTGAGAGGTGCTCCGCCTAGCGAGAATAACGAGAAAAAATGGCGGCGGTGCGACACACAAAGCTTGGCTTTGTGTTTCTAGATGATACATTTTTTTATGTAACTGTCCCAACTGCCAGTTGGCAGCAGTTGCAGACCGGTGAGTGCTTGTTATGTCTTTAAAAATGGTGTTTAGATCACAGATCGGGCCGAGTCAGTCAAAAATGTCTGCCAAATCTGAAAGTGGAGGAGTCCACTCATTTCATGAAACGATGCACGTGTCATCGTGTGTGTTGTTGTACCATTTGGGTAGGTAACCTACCTAAACACCCTACTTCAGCTATGTTCTCCCATTGCTCAAGATATTTACTGACTACAAAACCTTCGTTTGACAGGAAAGCAGCTGCAATAACGTCGCTGTCGTCTGTCATTTCCATAAAATGATCATTTTCAAGGTTTCTCGCATTCTGGCCGCCATCTTGCTCTCTCCACTTCCGACTACGAGATCTCGTGGGTCGTTGCTTTTGGCCTAGTTCTTGCCTTGGATCGAGACTAGCCAAATCTTGCTCGGCTACGTAGCGCCGCAACGCGGCCCTGGTCGTCCGCTGACAGAAATAGCTTGGCCCCAGGTGAGAGATGCAAGAGAGAAGCTCCAAGGAGCTGAGAACTTCCCCGTAGAGAAGTCAATCACTAACAGCCTTGCAGGCTAATTCTGATGCGGCAGCGAAAAAGAGAACAGGGATTTTTCTAGCTCACACGATGAGAGCGCCAGAAGATCAGCTTCGCCAAGGATTGGAGGAGACGTGGCTCGCCCTGGTGAGGTCATCTTTAAGGCCCGAATCCCCAGAGAGCACGTTCCCACCGAAGATAAAGAATGACCAGTTCTTTGCAAGAGCAGCGAACATTATGCAAGGCTAACGGGGGACTGCTACAAGCACCACTGAATCAGCATTACCCCTTTTTGTCGTCACGCACGCCTCGGCTTGGGAAAGGAGATCGACTTTTTACCATTCTCGTGAAGAAAGTTCTGGTGGATGGGGACGCCTATTGAAACCGGCAATGAGTGTTTGTCACGCCTCTTTCCAGGAAGGCAGCACGACAGAGTACCACTCCCAGGCCTGCCGCCAAGCACAGCACGCCCCCACCAAGGAGTCTGGCTTTCACCAAATGAGGAGAGGCAGTCGTGGGGCTGAAGATAAGTGGAAGACCTTTCTTGGCCTGGACAATACGAGATCAATGTTCTAAGACAAAGAGGCCATTGGACATAGAATGATTATAGTTACAACAGCAGATATGTACAGTTCATGCCATCTTAACAGCAGTAATGACTACTAGAGTTTAGTGTGCTTCGCCTTACTTGACCTGGCCGGCAAGTGCTGTATATATTGTATGAATTGTTTTATGTTCTATTGGGTCTTATTTTTTGTTTTTTGTTTATGTGTTGTGTGTGAGTTTTTGTGGGAATGTGGTGTTGAGTGGTTGTATGAGTGTTTATTCTTTGGATTGTAAACGCCATGAGCTTGCCTGTCAAGGGAAGGTATGTGCGTATGAATACACTATTATTATTATTATTATTATTATTATTATTATTATTATTATTATTATTATTATTATTATTATTATTATTATTATTATTATTATTATTATTATTATTATTATTATTATTATTATTATTATTATATAACTGCTTACTTACTTACTTACTTACTTGCCCTTTACGCCGGGTGGCGTGTAGGGCAGCAACAAAGGTTCTCCACTGTTGTTGTTCGCTTGCAAGCCTTTCAGGGTCGCCCAGGAGTGGTTGAGGTATTTTATCTCCCTTTCCACTGTGCGACTCCAAGTCTGCTTGGATCTCCCGCGCTATCTCTTGCCTTCTGGGGTCCATCGGAGTGCCACTTTGGAATGGAATCGTTGTCCATCCTCAGTACATGGCCAATATATCTCCATCTTCTCTTGGTTATGAGCGTTTCCATGTCTTCCATGCTGCATCGCTGGAGAAGGTCGTTGTTGGAGATCTTTCTGGGCCAGAAGATTCGCAAGCTCTTTCTGAGGCAGGTGGTGTGGAATGACGACAGTTTTGCAGCATCCGACCTCGTCATGCGCCAGCATTCCGACCCATACATGACGGTAGACAGCGCACAGATTATGTATAGTTTTAGCTTTGTGAGGTTGCTGTACTGAGCCGATTTTCAGATATTGTTCATGGTGCGCATGGCATTTCTGGCTTTGTTCAGTCTGCTTTTAATGTCCTCCTCAGCGCCTCCGTCCTTTCGTATGATGCTGCCCAGGTAGGTGAATTGGTCTGTTTATGGTAAGTCGGCGCCATGGGCCTTCACTGGGGTGGGTCTTTTGGCGTTGAGTAGCATAGTCTGTTTTCTTTTGGCTGACACTTAGTCCAATTTGGCCTCCAAACATACACCATCGATCGGTCTTCTCTTGAATGTGTTTATGTGTATGTGATAGCAGTGCCAGGTCGTCTGCAAAATCCAGGTCGTCTAGGGAGGTAAAGGGAGTCCAGCGTATGCCTCTCTGAGCATTTTTCGTGCTGTTCCTCATCACCCAGTCAATGGCAAGGTTAAACAGAATCGATGACATTACACAACCCTGTCTGACCCCTGTTTTCACTTGGAAGCTGATGTTGTTGTCTCCGACTGTGCAGGAATAGTTCTGGTAAAAACCCTTCACCATCTGGACAAGTTTCGGGGGTATTCCATAGAGCCTGAGAATCTGTCAAATGCTTTCTTAAAATCCACAAAGTTGACGTAAAGTTGTCTTAGCCACTCTGTGCACTGCTCGATGATGTTTCTGAGTGCAAAGATCTGGTCGATCCATCCCCTGTTTTTTTCTGAACCCGGCTTGTTCTTTTCTCAGCTTCTCATCCGCGCTGTCTGAAATCCTCTGTATGAAGATTTTGGCGAGGATCTTGCTTGGCACTGATAGTAATGTAATACCCCGCCAGTTATATAACTGCAGTGCGAAATAAATGGGCTGACTGTAGCGCCGAAGGATGCACCGAGGATCTTTCTAGCCATGAGCAATTATTTTGAAATCAGGGTGTGTCCTAAGGTAAAAACGCCACTGTACACAGAATAACTTCAGTCATATCTACACTTTTATTCTGTTTCAAAGAGTTGTCACTTCAGTCACGACAACTAAACTTGTAACTACCACAAGCATAACCACTACACGAAAAGATGGGCAGTGAATGTAAAACTGAAGACGGCTTGAGGACCAGTATTCCCAAGGACAATTTGGAATCAAAATGTGCTCAATACAAAAACGGCAATTGACACAGAATGACTGCATTCCTGAGGTACTTGTAAACCATTGCTGGTTGCCTGTCGCGAACGGCAATGGCAAACTACGCAGTTTCATCTCTTCCCCGAACATGCTTGTTGATGTGACTCGCCAGCCGAATACTCGAGCCACATTGACAGGGGCAGGAAGAGCACTGGAAGCAGCTCTGTAGGTGTGCTAAGCTGGAGCCCTTCGTCCCTCCCTGGCAATGGCAATGGGGAACCATTGCCGAAAGCAAATGACCAGAGGGGAGTGTCAGAGAAACAGCTGAACATTCAGGGTTGCTCGAGCAGTTCAAGTATATCAAGCACTGATTTTGATGTATTAATGCAGTCGTGAGCAATGTACAATATTATTTCAAGGGCACCGTAGACCAAGAACTGTGAAGGAACAACAGCATGTCAAAGAATTATCAACCAATCAACAAAAATTCTACACATTATTTGCGTGAACCTTTTGACCTTTATTGAAACGCGTCCATGTACAACTCTTCTGCTGACATTTACTCGTAGGTCCGTCCTTCACTCGCAATTACGAGAAAATGAGACGTCTATGATACTGGACTAAGAATCCAGGGTGAGGAACCACAGGGGCAATTCGAGGGAAGTCTGAGAGAAATGCTTGGGGTTGCTGGAGAAGCCTGTGGAAGATATTGGGAAGACAGAGACAGAGAAAGGGGAAGAAGGTGGGCTGGGTGAGTGTATGGCTGGGTGGGTGGTTGCAATGGCAAGGGGTCTGGAAGGAGACGGAAATGGATGAATGAGGGCAGAGAGTACAAATCTTGGGGAGAGAGAAAAGAGAAAGAGACAACTGTACCCAAACAAGACCTAATGATTCCACACAAAATGAAGAGAATGTCACTTGTTTGTGCTTGGGGTTAATGTTCAGGGGTTAAACTTCATCCAACACCAATTCTTCTTTCGTACGAAAAAACCATATCTTTCCCGCATCGTATGTTTCTTTTGATTTATGTCATTTTCATGTCCAACCAATTTAATTTTCAATATGCTCGTGCTATATTGGAAAAAATCAACCTTTGCAAGCTGAGGCGGCTCATTTCGTTAAAATATATCATCTTAATCATGCATGCAGGTTGTCTTCATAGATTCCCGAAACCCATTAACCTTGATAGACGCACGTCATTCAACGAAAATAAAATAAATTCCAGCTTTTTTCGTCAAAACTCATCTCCAAATTTTAATGCCTCATTAAACGCTTGTCACGCACTGTATATTTATTTATGCCGCCCATTTATTCTGATTATTACACATAGACAAAGCAACCACTGGAAATCCCAATTTTATGTTTCGTTACCACATTACAGGAGATCTTTTCCACTGGGTGCGAGGCTGGCGTTCGTGAGGGAGCGTTGTTTATAGGGCCAGCCCTATTACGTGTCTGCAAGCTGGCCCCTGCCTATCTGTGTCCATTCCACTCGTGACATTCCATGCACCTTCTGTATCGCCTTAAAGGTGGATGACGACAAGGGTGTGGATACGGATGGGGGTTGGGAGTGGGGATAGGGGGTGGGATGATAGTGGAAAGGAGAGGGTGTCTGGCTCGCTAAGCAAAGAGGAAGACAAAGGAAAAGAAAGGAGACAAGACGGCAAAAACCCCCACAAGGTCAACTGGCTCAGAAAAGCGGACAATATGGATGGAAAAGAGAGAAGAATAAGAAGGGCAAAGCCCATACGACTCACATACTTCACCTTGACCTTTACATGACCTTGACCTTCAGGTGACCTTGAAGGTCAAACAACTAAACCTAGCAATGACATCATACACTAAGAACTGCTTTACAAATTTTTCCAACCAAAATACATGTGACCTTGACCCAAGGTCAAGGTCATCCAAGGTCATGCAACACAAAGCTGTTGATTCAAGACATAGGAAGCACAATGGTGCTTATTGGCACTTTCTACCATGAGATATGGTCACTTTTAGTGGTTGAATACCCCATTTTGGTCACATTTCATAAGGGTCAAAGTGACCTTGATCTTGATGATATGTGACCAAATGTGTCTCATGATGAAAGTATAACATGTGCCCCACATAATTATTAAGTTTGAAACAGTTATCTTTCATAGTTCAGGGTCAAGGTTACTTCAACATATGTATACAATTAAACTTTGAAGAGCTCCTGTGACCTTGACCTTGAAGCAAGGTCAAGTCACTATGTATGTTTTGTGAGGCCTTGTCATCCTACACCATCAAGCCAAATTGGATGTTGATAGACTTAATAGTCTCCGAGAAAAATCCAACGTTAAAGTTTTTTTAGGATTACAGGACGCCCAGACGCCCGGACACCCGGACGCCCGGACGGACGCCCGGATGCCCGGACGGACGACACGGGTGACCTAGTATGAAAGTATAACATGTGTACTACAATGTTATGAAGTTTGGAAGAGTAATCTTACATAGTTCAGGGTCAAGGTCACTTCAAAAAATATGTATACAATCCAACTTTAAAGAGCTCCTGTGACCTTGATCTCTAAGCAAGGTCAATCAAACTGGTATCAAAAGATAGGGATTACTTTGCCCTATAAACCATATATAGGTCAGGTATCCAATCTCGAAAACTTCAGTCAAAAATTGGGAAAATGTGAAATATGGCTGTTTTTAGACGGCCCCTGTGACCTTGACCTTGAAGCAAGGTCAAGTCACCATGTATGTTTTTGTACGCCTTGTCATCCTACACCATTATGCCAAATTGGGTGTTGATAGACTTAATAGTGTCCGTGAAAAATCCAACGTTAAAGTTTGTACGGACGCCCGGACGCCCGGACGGACGAAACGGGTGAGTACATAGACTCACTTTTGCTTCGCATGTGAGTCAAAAAAGGGCAGGCAGGCAAGTAGGTAGGTAGGTAGGAAGAAAGACATCCTGACACACAGAGAGAAACACACACACACACACACACACACACATACACACGCACGACGCACAAACACACGTGCGCGCGCGCACGCACGCACACACACAGAAAATAGACGGACGGAGGCCAAGTCTAGGCAACTACGAGGTGAGTACTGAAGGGTACAGAGATGGTGGGTTTAGTGGGGGTGGGGGAGAAGGGACGGGGGGGGGGGGGAGGGGGGAGGGGAGGCAAGGAGATAAAGGAGGAGCAAGAGAGTGCAGGCTCAAGGGATCGAGACATCGGCATCAGCAATCTCGGACTTCGTGACTGCGGTCGATCAACATCCCATGACATAGAAGTCCAAGGCATCGGACAGCCACGGAACACTGCCGGCTGAAAGGAGATCATGACCTGGCCAGGGAGAGGGTATGGGGACAGCGCGCTTTCCTGTCTTGGCAAAAGTACTGGCCACGGTCGTCTCTACTACTAACTATAACGGCTTCAACTACGCTTAATTGTGCTCTTGAGCCACATTCTAGCACATCCCTTATGAGACTGCATTGTCTTCGTCGGCTGCTGCGAACCACCACTACCACTATCATCAATATGCTGACTGATGAAGAACCGAGATAATGGCACAAAGTTAGAAGAAGACATGAAAGCAAAGACTTAGTACTCAATCACGAAACTACCCCGGACTCTATCCCAAGAGATGAACATTGACGCCGAGACATCAATGTGGCGATAAAACTTTACATATAGACAATCCACTAGGATGGCTAGGGGATCAGGTTTTATCCTTCAAGAAATAACTATTCCAACTCTACTCAGTACCGCATTTGGCCTGATCCGCTCGAGGTCCCTGTCCAGTCCATCCTTATCCCCTGCCAGCTGGAAGCCTGGCTTGCTCGGCGTGGGACCTGTACCAGTAGCTCAGCTCAGGGCAGCTCCATGCAGTATTTAGGGTGAGAAAAGGGCATCAGAACTGGGTCAGGTCACTGCGAGCTATTTTTTTCACGGTGCAAGAAACACGATGATGTAGAATCCGTCACTCTGTAGTTTGCCTGTGATCTCGCCCACCCAGGAAAACATTGAGCCACTCCCTACATGACAAAACAAACTAAAGAAAAGAATAGAAAGAAAAAGAAAAGGAAAAGAAACTAGAGAGCAATCTGAGAGCGCAAACTCCACCAAGGAAGCCGCATGTTCTCTTTCATGGTCATTTCAGTTCAATCTTCTTCTTCTCTTCATGATTGACTCGGGTGTCGAGGGAGACTACGCGCTGTGCCATCATCTATGGATGCACATATGGCTCCCGAAGTCCAAACTCCGAGGCACACAGGCGGCTGCAGGTGGGGCAAGGAACACCGGTCTCGACAGTGATTGAAGCAGCTCTGTGTCGCCTTGCTCGCACAGCTTCGAGGCGACAACGGCGGCCATCATCAAAACCTCTTGCAGCTTTTCGGGTGTTGGCACGCCAGAGGGTTCTGTCGGCAGCAGTGGCCTCAAGGTGCCGTGGTTGGAGGTTTGCCCATTTTAGGTTCGCTTTGAGGTTGTTCATTCTAGTAGATTGTGGAACGCACACGGCGACGTCATCAATAGTTTGACGTCATCAACTTCGTAATTTGCATATAAAAACCGCTGGCGCTGAACCTCTAGGTTTTGGCGTTAAAAAAATTAAGCTGTTAGGACCTATAGTAAACCTGAAGGGATAAATACTACTTTTTTCTCCTTCACCAATGTCCAATATCCTCGAAATTAGATCACGTTATTCGACGTCAAATGATCACGTCACACATGCCAAAACTTCCCTTGAGTCGGGACAGAGTTCCGTCCCTTGCCTTCATTGCAACACCAAAACGTCAAATAGTCACGTTATTTTCAAACCTCGATTCTGAAAATTTGATACGTTCAATCGGACCTAGCTTCCAGTAAGTGTGCAAAATGTCAAGGACATCCGTTAAGTAGTTTTTGAGATATCAGCCGTTAAGTCGGGACAGACAGACTCACACACACACACAGACAGATAAAAACCGCTGGCACTGAACCTCCAGGTTTTGGCATTAAAAAAAAAGATCGGGTTCGAACCCGCAACCTCTCGAGAAAAGAGGGGGGGGGGCGGGAAACACACAAAAAAACACCCCAAAAAATCTGGTCGGGTTTGAACCCGCAACCTCTCGAAAAAAGAGGGGGGAAAAATTTTAAGCGCGGATTCTAACCCGTTCACGCATTACCTAACATTACAATAGTCCAACGCTCTACCAGATGAGCCATTCGGCAACTGACGTTACTACGTGTTTGTAAAGCATTTAAAACGTTCTTTTCCGTAAACTCCCTCGGTTCGTATTTTGCACTGTAAATTGTAGAAAAATGGATGATAGTTCATGAAATTTGAGTGGTCTTCTACATTTTAGGATAATCAAGGTCTATTTCTGCCAAGTTTAATATCGATTCACTGCCATTAGGCCACGCAAACACAAATTGGTAGTGTTGCGCTCAGATAGAGTGGATGTTCGAAGGTTCGGACCAGCCGCGCTGGTGGACAATTTTGACTGTAAAATGGTATTTTTTCAGCAAAGGCGATTTTTTTCTTCTGGGGAGGATCACAAAAACTATTTATGTAATTGGTGAGCGCTCATACAGCGTGGGAGAAACGCTGCTGGTGACGGGGGTGAAGGAAAAGGCGAAATATTATCGCCATTCCGTCAACTGACATTTTAGGGGGGTGTTATCGAGTTTACGACCTAAAAATCACTTTCTTTTCAAACCTCGATTCTGAAAATTTGATACATTCAATCGGACCTAATTTCTAGTAAGTGTGCAAAACGTCAAGGAAATCCGTTCAGTAGTTTTTGAAATATCAGCCGTTAAGTTGAGACAGACAGACAGACAGACAGACACACAGACAGATAAAGCTGTGAGGACCTCCAGTAAACCTGGAGGGATAAAAATCGCTGGCGCTGAACCTCCAGGTTTTGGCATAAAAAAAAAAGAAGATCGGGTTCGAACCCGCAACCTCTCGAGAAAAGAGGGGGGGGGGGGGGGGGGGGAGTAAGGTTCGAACCCGCAACCTCTCACGTGTACAAGAACGGGTGGGGTGGCTCTCTCTCTGTCGAATACCATACACACATTTAAAAAAAGAAGCTTCTGTGCGGATTCGAACCCGTACGCGCATCCCCTACAACCAAGCATGTCCCAGTGACAAAAAATTATTCGACGCGCGTACCGAGTGATCTAATCCATAAAGCTGTGAGGACCTCCAGTAAACCTGAAGGGAAAAAAATCCTTCTTTCTCCTTCCCCAATGTCCAATCTCCTCGAAATTACGTCACGTCATTCGACGTCAAATGATCACGTCACACATGCCAAAACTTCCCTTGAGTTGGGACAGAGTTCCGTCCCTTGCCTTTTTTGCAACACCAAAACGTAAAAAGGTCACTTTCTTTTCAAACCTCGATTCTGAAAATTCAATAAAAATACATTCAATCGGACCTAACTTCCAGTAAGTGTCCAAAATGTCAAAGAGAACACTGCGTACAAGACGATGTAACTCAAACAATGAAGTCATACATGCAAAGCACAATACACACGAGCAACCAGCAACGAACATGGCAATAGCACACAAGGAAACAATACCCGATGCAGGACAAACAATATAATGATATACGAAAGGAGCATGGAAGACATGAATTATATCAACAACATATATCAACAACATATATGACCGCATACAGTCAACATACTCAACGGAAGCAATATCAACAGGATTAACCATATAACTATACACATAAAGCAGGGTACACAAACATGATCCGCAGAATGCACGACATCAGCACACAAACAAACAATAATTAATGCAAATCCATACAAACAGAATTGCATAACATGCAAGACGGTACATAAAGATTGTATGTGGACACCCAGAACTACCACATGAGTTGCAGTAAGCGTACAGGCATGGAATAGTCACCGAAGCCCAAAGGGGGGGGGGGGGGGGGAGTATTGTGTATATGAAACTGAGAAGAGGTGCGTTTTCAGGCCTGTGCGGAAAGAGTCAGGCGAGGTAGAGTGACGAAGGCTGACAGGGAGAGAGTTCCAGACGAGAGGAGCAGAAAAAGAAAAAGAGCGTTCGCCAAAAGATGTGGTGTTGACTCTTGGAGTGCAGAGAATAGAGGTGTCTGCCGAGGAGCGGAGTGTCCTGGCTGGTGTGTATGTCTGAATCATGTCTGTGAGGTATGCGGGTCCTGTATGCGTGAATGCACTAAAGGATAGGCATGCAATTTTATATTTGATGCGCGACTCGACCGGAAGCCAGTGCAGTGCTTGAAGGTGCTGGGAAATGTGATCAGACTTGCGGACTCTGAGGATCAGGCGTGCAGCGTTGTTCTGCAGTTTCTGTAACCTATTCAGGAGATACTGGGGACAGCCGTACAGCAGGGCATTACAATAGTCCAGTCGGGATAGAATGAACGCAGAGACAAGAGTTTGGGTCGCTTCTTGAGAAAGATAATGTCGTATGGAACTAATGCGACGGAGTTCGTGGTTGACAGTACGAATGATGCTTAGTACCTGCTCATGCATAGTCAGGTGGGAGTCCAGCGTAACGCCTAGGTTTTTGACTGAATCAGAGAAGGGGACAGTAGCATTGCCAATGGTAATGGATTCTGGGGACTGCATGGAGGAAGATATGCGTGGAGAAGCAACGACCATAACCTCTGTTTTTTCATCATTCCGTTTTAATTTATTAAATGTCATCCATGATTTTATGTTAATGATACATTTTTGCATTGAATGCATGAGAGTATCGAAATCCTGAGGATCAGCAGATTTCTGTAACTGCGTATCATATGCATAGGAGTGATGAAGAACCGAGTGCGCTGCCATAACATCCGCAAGGGGAGTGGTATATACAACAAACAAAACCGGTCCTAAGACCGAACCCTGGGGCACCCCATAGCGCAGCAGAGCAGGATCGGAGGTGCTGTTGTTGGAGACAGTCTGAGTACTATTTTCTGAGTAAAACCCTGACCTTCCACCAAATTTCATCAGGATCCGTTTTGAAATTTTGGAGTTATTTTGCTGAATAACTGATTAACGAATCGAAGGTAAAACATAATCACAAGAGATATCTCCATGCACACGTCTGCCATACTTTGCTTCTTCTGCCATCCCAGGCACCCTGTTTCCTGTCGATCTGGCAAAAACGAGCTGAAGAATTAACGGATGAATATACAAACCTTTCAAAGTGAAAACAGTTATTGGATCATCTGAGTTGAACTGGAATACGTTCTGACATGAAGGTTTCCAAATGAAATGAGGTGTTTTGACAAGGCATTCCTTTTCCCCAAAGTAATGGTTGAAAAAAGGTAAATGTAAAGAGGGTGTGTTATACTGCAGTATTTCATTTATTGATGGGTGCTCAGGTCGCAAACATTAGTTTACCGAGTGGTTTACGTATGCTTTCTGGATAATGAACAGATCAAACTTACTGCATTTTCCTACAATAATACCCACCCATCTCCTCCAGGTATATCAGAGAATTAACGGGGGTCCTATTTGTCTCCAAATGTTTCCTTAAACACACTAAAACAATTTTCTATGCGCATGCGCAAACAGCCGGTCTTTCTTTGATAGGGGACAAATTGATGTAAACCAGGATGCTACAACTTCCGTCAGCCTGGCTCGAGCCATAATTACTTGTCTAGACTTCCGGAACGACGGGGAAGAGTGAAGCTGGACCTCGGAAAACAGCAGCGTAGTCGATGAGCAACGAGGTACGGCTTGGAGGATCAATGCGGTGCCCCGTCAGTCCTCCCTTCAAAGCAGTCAAGGCAGCCATGCGTGTAGGAAGATGAGAGACAAGCCAATACCGATTCCTTGCAGGAAAATGTTGCCTTGCCTTCAGAATAGTGACGAATAGTGGATGTGAAACAGAAAGGAAGGTACACCATGTTGTGGTCGACTGAATGATGTAAATTCTTCATCCATGGATGAAACCTGTCCAGAAGGAAAATAGTTTTTCAACACCATGCCTATCGTTATGTTTCAGCGGGATGGTTGAGCAACGTGAGCAACTTTATATATTTTATTTCTAACTTTAGGTGTGAAGATCCTCAGCGATAAGCCTCAAGACTAAATATGAATAATGGATGGGGCGTACCAAAGACGGGACTCTATACATTGGTCAGTTGAATAATGACATACACATTCTACAACTATGTGTGAAAACTGGCGGGCAGAAAAATAGTTTTTGCAACATCCCTCCTATCGAAACTTTTCCAGAGAACGGCTGAGCAACGTCATTTTGTTTTTGTTTTTTCTTGAGGTTTGAAGATTCCCAGCGACATGCCCAGGATGAAGACCAATGTCGTCCCTTTTCCCGAGTAGTTCGATAATCAATCCTTCCGTTCTGAGTAAAGAAGGCGACATGACCTACCCAGTGCACTCTGGGTGAAATCCTAGTACAGCCGGTCTGCAGAGGAAGCCGTCTCTGTGGTGATTCCCTTTCTCAAGTGGAGTCATGCGCGCTCGGGGAAGACTGATAACAACCTTTCTCACACTTCTTTCCCGGGTCTATGACAGCTGCAGCACTGACATGGCCCAAAGAGGTTATTTCGTATTGATTAAAGTAAGCGTAAACACATCACCAAAAATGACGGTGTACCAAAGAACTACAACATTACTGAGTAGCTGATAAGTTGCCAGAGTGCCTACCTATCACAACCCCAATAATGTCTTCACCCGTATATCTTTCCCAAAACTGGCGGAAGATGGCTCACTTTCTGTGCACGAAAAAGACTTTACTATATATCTATTTTACAAAGTAGACACATACGTTGGAGCAACAAAGCTCTAAACTGCAGTGCATTGACCGATAGGAATTTCTCAAGTTCAACTGTAACTGTAGCTGTAACTGTAGCTGTAACTGTTGCTGTAACTGTAGCTGTAACTGTAGCTGTAACTGTAGCTGTAACTGTAGCTGTAACTGTAGCGGTAACTGTAGCGGTAACTATAGCTGTAACTGTAGCTGTAACTGTAGCTGTAAATGTAGCTGTAACTGTAGCTGTAAATGTAGCTGTAACTGTAGCTGTAACTGTAGCTGTAAATGTAGCTGTAACTGTAGCTGTAACTGGCTGCTTGGCTTTTGGGTCCTGCGTCAGTAGCTCCTCAGATCATCGTTGCGTGCATCCCGTCATTTTGCTCGTGTCAACATTTTCGTTTTGGGCTGGAGGCCATCTTTGTACTAAACAAGAACAACGCACTCAGTCTTGAATGAATGGTGGTCCCAGAATCATATAAAGACCTCGCTAGAGGTGGGCACTACGAGTAAATTGAAAAATTCTGCTGGAGCACGTCATGGAATTCCGTTATGGCCAGAAAAGGAAGATACCAAAACAAGAGCAATCAGAGTGAAGGTATCCCGGTCAGGTGAATTGTTTAGAGTATAGGAAAGACTGCTACAGACAATTCTCCTCAAAGGCCAGTCAGTGCTTCAACTGCTATCAAGGGATTAGTTGATAGCATCCATGCGCCTTGACTATGACTGCTTGTATCTGTGTGTGTGTGTGTGTGTGTGTGTGTGTGTACTTGTGTGTGTGTGTGAGTGTACTTGTGTGTGTGTGTGCGCGCGCGTGTGTGTGTGTGTGAGTGTACGTGTGTGTGTGTGAGTGTACGTGTGTGTGTGTGTGTGTGTGTGTGTGTGAGTGTGTGTGTGAGTGTGTGTGTGCGTGTGAGTGTGAGTGTGAGTGTGAGTGTGAGTGTGAGTGTGAGTGTGAGTGTACTTGTGTGTGTGAGTGTGTGTGTGTGTGTGTGTGTGTGTGTGTGTGTGTGTGTGTGTGTGAGTGTGTGTGTGTGTGTGAGAGAGAGAGAGAGAAAGAGAGAGTGTGAGTGTCCGTGTGTGTGTGTGTGTATGAGTGTGCGTGCGAGTGTGCGCGCCTGTGCGTGTATCTGCATGCATGCTTGTCTTCACTTGTCTGTCTGCCTCTCATCATCATCATCATCGCCGTCGTTGTCGTCCCTACCATTTCCTCTAATGGGGAAAAGTAAGTTACCTCCCTTCAGCCTCGGCGTTTTGAGGCAACATCATAACATTGGCTGTATCTGCACACTGTTTAACACTTCTAGCTGACTTAGTCATGTCGCGATAATATGCCAGGCTGTTGTGTTGTTCCCAAGTTTGGGAGGAAATTTGCGAGAGGACATTCATTCCCTAGAGCATCTTAACTTAGCAACATTTCAACGCAATCGTCTGCATAATTTTTTCAACTAGCGAGACAACTCCAGCGACCGAAAACTCGTAACTGCTAATCAGCAGTGTTCACTTTGTGTAAATTACCCACCTCTTAGTGAGTCCAGATCTGCTCCCACTCTCCTCTTTCCGTTGTTTCAAACTAAAGAACGCAACTTTTTTTTCATGGAGACTTCGGCATCTTGAAGCAATAACCAATTACCGGCACCGGAAATAGCACAGACTATATGGCAAAGGGATGTAACTCTTCGTGCGTTTCCCCTTTTTTGTACCACATCAAACTGTTTAACTTGACTGTTCCCCATTTGGTGCTGGTGGCTATAAAAAGGGAACAAACTCCCGCAAATGAACTCACGTCGCTCTTAAGCAGGGGCGGTTGAAAAGCTCCCAGTCAGCAGGAGGGGTTTTCTTTGCCTCTGATTTATTACAGGCACCCTTGGGAAATCTTCCCCCGGTCTGGTGATTTCTCGACTTCTTGGGAGAGTGGGGAACCCGATCCATATGGCTTGTTCCGTGTCAGGTCCGGAAGGCTAGATGATCCCTTCGCTCCAACAAGTCAAACGTCACCTCAATCTCCACTAAAACTTTCTTCTTTGAGACACCCAGAGACGGCCTCTACTGCAGCAATGTTGTTTGATATTCTTACACGTACCCCAGTGGGTCGGTGTACCTCAAAGTAAATTTTGCTACAGGCTTATGTAAGACAGAGATTTTTCGAGATAAATGGCGAAGAAGAAGTGTGACGAGAAGCCCTTTCAACCAAAAGGTATTTAGATCTTGGTTCGTTATATATATGTCTAGGGGATACAGCAACAGGACTTCTTGCACACCTTCATTCTCTCATTCACACAAAGGAATGGTATAAGTATGAAATGAGAGAATGGAAAACCTCACAGCAAATTAAACATGTTTAATAAACAATCAAGAATAAAGCTATAAATGTTCTAAAATAGATCTAGGAATAACACTTTTCTAATTCCCAAACCCCAATTAGAAAATACTCTGCCAGACCAGGTGATTAATTTACGTACTTAACTGTTTCGATGATTTCTCATGACGGCGGTTCACATACGCCTATATAGGCAGGGTGGAAACATGTTCGACGAAACGGGAAAGGGAAAAGGGGAATGGAAGAAGGGTAATCCAAGGTTGAGGCACAATCACAGAATTTAGTAGACTTCGGTGTAAACACTTCCTCTGCTAGGATGGGTACCACTCATCATCCCAGCAGAATTTATCAGATGAAAACTTTTCTTCCTATTGTCGAATCAACCTGGGTAAACTTCAGGTCAATCATAAACCAATCCACTGGAGAAGGTGATGACGGGAGAATGACATCTAATTTCTTGGAACATCCGACTTAAACAGCCAAAGGCAACGTCTAATAGCGGACCCGGTAGCCGTTAGACACATTGGATTATGACGGTGCAGACAACAGGTTCTCGAACTTTCTCTATCTTTCTTTCACTTCTTTCCTTTACGCTGAAGAGGGAGCCATTACTACTTCCCTGAGTATAATTATTAATCTACATCTCTAAAACACTGAACAGGACGCGAATGTACCACGGGGGTCTGTTCGTTAAAAATAAAAACCGCTGGCGCTGAACCTCCAGGTTTTGGAGAAAAAAAAGAAGATCGGGTTCGAACCCGCAACCTCTCGAGAAAAGAGGAGGAAAAAACGCACACACACACAAACACAAAAAACCAGGTCGGGTTCGAACCCACAACCCCTCGAAAAAAGAGAAGAAAAAAAAGTTTCAGCACAGAATCGAACCTGGTCATGCATGACCAAGAGCCCAATGCTCTACCAACTGTGCCATTGAAAACTTGTATGTATATGAAGCATTTATAACGACCTTGTCATAAACCCCCGTGGTTCGTATTTTGCACTGTAAATTGTAGAAAAATGGATGATAGCATGAACTGTTTGGTATTTCATACGGATCTAACCCATCAACGTCAATATTCTTCTCGTAGTATCGCATTTTGGCGTCTGCTGGTAGAGGTTCAACATCGAAGCGTTTTGCTGAAGTAGGATAGATAACTCTGTTTGACTCGATGTCATTACGCTGAAAATTAATGGTCGTTGTCCCCAACATTTCCGGGACAGGGATTGATTAAATCATCATATTTTTGTGACACTGAGACCAGACCATCAAAACAATTAGCACTAGGCCTTGAATCAAATCGTCGTACGAGATCTTACGTTGACTGCAAATGTGCAACAGTGCCGAGTGATTGTGTCGACATTCAGTTAGTTCGCTAGGCGATTCCACCACGACAATGGCACGATTCTAACGCATCATGAAGAAGGCTGAAATGGTCGGTGTCGGTGGTCGTTGTGACTTTTGACCGGTACTGTACTCCATGCACCTTAACGGTCCGTGTGATTCGGGTGTAATCTTAAGCTTAACGATGTTTATTGGCAGTATTACACCCGAATCACGCAGCTGAGTGCGAGAATCTGGGTCACGTGTCGGCGTCTATTTTCATGGCTGGAGAGTGCCTGGCTAAAGTGCGTTAGAATCGTGCCCTTTTCACCCTCATTCCAGGCTTTTAACCAGCGAAGGCAACGATCTAGATGGTACATATACTTTACCGGTTTCACAAATGGAATGAATTTGACGCCAACACAGCGTAGTATCGCTTTTTTGCGTCTGCTGGTAGACGTTCATAATACAAAGAAGCCAAATGCTGTTTTGTGAACGTAGGAAAAGAGTTTGACTCGATTAGGCTCTCACATCTATTGACTATGGAGGGAGGTGCTTCGGAGTGTACGAAATCCATTATCCTGAAAATTCTACTCGCAAATGACGTCACGTTATACGACGTCAAATGATGACGTCACAGATTTTGCAAAATGGAGTCTGTTGAATTGTTTTCATTGAAACACCAAAATGTAAAAAAGTCACTTTCTTTTAAAACCTCGATTCTGAAAATTTGATAATATTGAATGGGACCTAACTTCCAGTCAGTGTGCAAAATCTCAAGGAAATCCGTCCAGTAGTTTTTGAGATATAGGCCGTGGAGACGGGACAGACAGACAGACAGACAGACAGACAGACTAATAAAAACCGCTGGCGCTGAACCTCCAGGTTTTGGAGAAGAAAAAAAGAAGATCGGGTTCGAACCCGCAGCCTCCGAGAAAAGAGGAGGAAAAAACGCACACACACACAAACACAAAAAACCAGGTGGGTTCGAACCCACAACCCCTCGAAAAAAAGTTTCAGTGTAGAATCGAACCTGGTCATGCATGACCAAGAGCCCAATGCTCTACCAACTGTGCCATTGTAAACTTGTAGGTATGTGAAGCATTTATAACGACCTTGTCATAAACCCTCGTGGTTCGTATTTTGCACTGTAAATTGTAGAAAAATGGATGATAGCATGAACTGTTTGGTATTTCATACGGATCTAACCCATCAACGTCAATATTCTTTTCGTAGTATCGCATTTTGGCGCCTGCTGGTAGAGGTTCAACATATATCGAAGCGTTTTGCTGAAGTAGGAAAGATAACTCGGTTTGACTCGATGTCATTACGCTGAAATGGTCGTTGTCCCCAACATTTCCGGGTCAGGGATTGATTAAATCATCATATTTTTGTGACACTGAGACCAGACCATCAAAACAATTAGCACTAGGCCTTGAATCAAATCGTCGTACGAGATCTTACGTTGACTGCAAATGTACAACAGTGCCGCGTGATTGTGTCGACATTCAGTTAGTTCGCTGGGCCCGTATTCACAACGGCGATTTATCTTTTTAACACTCGATTTATCCCCTATCCCCGCGTTATCTTGATCGGTTAGATAAGGTACGCTCGTCAGAGGATCCTAGGTTGCGCTTTGCTATATATACTGCTTTCTTTGTCGTCTCTTCGATTCTCTTAGATCGTAGATGACGTCATGAGATTACGTCAAAGCGGAACAGGCAGTTGGAATCGTCTGAGTTTAGAGACAAGGGTAGTGAATTAGGCAGTACAGTAGTCGCCGCTTATTAAAAACACATTGGGACCGAACAAAAGTGTTTTTAATAAGCGGCGTTTTTATTAACCGTTTGCTTGTTGAACATGTCCATCAGTAACGAAGTAAATCCGGACCTTACCAACTGTATTTAAAAAACGGCTGTTTTTATTAACCGCGTGTTTTATAAGCGGCGACTACTGTATTGCCTTTCTTACTTACATTCAGCCCTTGAGGCAAAATATTCAAATGTGGTAAGAGTGAGAGAGAGAGAGAGAGAGAGAGAGAGAGAGAGAGAGAGAGAGACAGAGAGAGAGAGAGACAGAGACAGAGAGAGAGACAGAGAGAGAGACAGAGACAGAGAGAGAGACAGAGAGAGACAGAGAGAGAGACAGAGAGAGACAGAGAGAGACAGAGAGAGAGAGACAGAGAGAGAGACAGAGAGAGAGACAGAGAGAGAGACAGAGAGAGTGAGAGAGAGGGGGGGGGGGAGGGGAGCTGGGAAAAGGGGAGGAAGGGAAGAGAGAATGAGAGTAAGAGGGTGGGTGGGAGAGAGAGAGAGAGAGAGAGAGAGAGAGAGACAGAGAGAGAGTCAGAGAGAGAGACAGAGAGAGAGTGAGAGTAGCCATAAGTACTGATCAAAAGATCAGATAAAGGCCTTGCGGCCTAAGACATCTGAGGACATATCTATCTAAATCATTCTCTGTCCTCGCAAATGACGTCACGAATTCTATTCTATTCTATTCTATTCACCCCTCCTTCAAAAATCTCCTCGCAAATGACGTCACGTTATACGACGTCAAATGATCACGTCACAAATTTTGCAAAATGGAGTCTGTTGAATCGTTTTCAATGAAACACCAAAATGTAAAAAAGTCACTTTCTTTTCAAACCTCGATTCTGAAAATTTGATAATATTGAATGGGACCTAACTTCCAGTCAGTGTGCAAAATCTCAAGGAAATCCGTCCAGTAGTTTTTGAGATATAGGCCGTGGAGACGGGACAGACAGACACACACACACACACACACACACACACACACACACACACACACACACACACACACACACACACACACAGACAGATAAAGTCTGTAGGACCTCCAGTAAACCTGGAGGGATAATCATGAACATATGACTACCCTACACTACACACTTTGAAGATCGACACCCTAAAAATATGCTTTTTGAGAAAAACGCGTTTTAAATTTAAGTTTACATACATTATTCCCCCTTTTCCCCTAGCAACCCTTATTCTAGACTCATGCAATTTGCCACAGAGATGAAGCAGTGGTTTTTGGCTTTGGTTGGCAGCCTACTAGGGTATTCCCCCGTCGATCTGTTGCAGTGGTGGCTACGAAACTTTGAGAAAATCCTTGATGTTGACAATCTGTTAGCGGACGTTTTCTTGTAAATGATTTACCACCACACCCAAAAAACATCATAAAGCATACTCTTACATGTTGATTTCAAACACGAAACTTACTCATACAATTCAGAAGGGACTAGAGAAGCAAAAAACCCACAAAAATCTTTAAGTCGACCACTACAACCCCCACCTCGTTTGTGGGCGGTTTGCGCAAAATGACTCGACTGCGCAACCGACTAATTTAGCGATGGAGAGTCACAAATTATTGTCAACTGAATTAACAACAACTAATTTGAAAATACCTCACCTGCAAACAAGGTATGTGTACACATCCAGGTAGGAAACCTCTGGCCAAGGCATTCTGTCCCGACGAAACTCGCTGGCTTGTACTGTGTACGGATCCATTCCAATCACAGCAGTTTTCTATGCTCGTCGCTGCTTGACAACAACCGGCTAGGGTAGAAAAATGGCGGACGGCAACGTGCGTATCACGTGGTTGAAAACGACCCATTGATGGCAAGTGTCAGTGACGCGTCAGACGTTGCAGCTGAGGTTTTTTTTTTTTTTTTTTTTTTTTTGCACAGGCTGTCCGTGAGCATCTTTCGCGCGACCAGAGGCGGGTTTCGTTTCAAAAGGTATTGTGACCAAAAAAATGAGCGCTCATGCAATGTAGGAGGAAAGCTTTGGGCTTCGTCAGCTCTCGCCGTGAGCGCTCATTTGTGAGGATTTTTATATTCTCTCAAACCCTTCGAAACGAAACGGGTCTCTGGTCCCTCAAGTGTTGCTTTCGAGTCGCTTGAGTGCAAACCTTTTGGTGG
>JAWQFJ010011041.1:30000-51985 GCA_034096865.1 Theodoxus fluviatilis
CATGCCTTTGGTTTGTTTTGAAAAAGTTTGGTATTTCAACAAATGTTTTGGAAATGGTCAAAGCAGTGTATTCCCAAGTTCAAGCTTATGTGCGATGGGACGGGTTGTTGTCAGACATCTTTGAATGGTCTATGGGAGTGAGGCAGGGCGCAGTCGAGTCGCCAGTAAATTTTAATCTGTATATGGCGTATGTCGCAGATTACATGTTGTTGTTCGTCCGTCGAGTCGACGAGGACCACTCTAGTCATCCGGGGGGTTGCTGGGACTGGTTCTGTCTGTGTGCGCGCAGATGGCTAACGAGGCCGATCCTGGCACGGAAGGTTCGGGAACAGAAGGGACATGGGACAAGTGGGACGTCTCCAGGGGGGTTGACAGCATGGGCCTTGCGGGCTTGCCTCTTCTTTTCTGCGGCAGTGATCCTGTTTGCCTCGCATGTCTTGGCACCTTTGTGGATGGAAGAGCGCCAGGTGGATCGGTCCATTGCAGCCCGTTCCCACGTGTCTGGATTGATGGCAAAAGCTTTCAGTGAAGCTTTCAGGGTGTCTTTGAAGCGCTTCTTTTGCCCACCGTGGGACCGCTGGCCATGCTGGAGCTCGCCATAGAAGAGTCTCTTTGGCAGTCTCTCGTCTGGCATCCGGACTACGTGCCCTGCCCAGCGAAGCTGTGACTGCATCAGGAGGGTGAAGATGCTGGGGAGACCTGCTTTGGTCAGTACCACTGTGTCTGGAATTTTGTCCTGCCATTTTATGCCGAGGATCTTCCTGAGGCTTGTTGTGTGAAAGTGGTTCAGTTTTCTAGCATGGCGTTGATAGACAGTCCACGTTTCACATGCATATAGCAGTGTGGGGAGCACCACTGCCCTGTATACTTTCAGCTTGGTCTGAGTGGTAATGCCTCTTCTGTTCCAGACATTTGGATATAACCTGCCAAAAGTGGAGCTGGCTCTGGCAATTCTAATGTTTACTTCGTCATCGATGGTAGCATTCTGAGACAGTGTGCTGCCTAGGTATGTGAAACGGTTCACTGTGTTTAGTCTCTGGCCGTTGACAGTGATGTTGGGCTCAACGTAGGGCTTTCCAGGCGCGGGCTGATGGAGGACTTCAGTCTTCTTTGTACTGATCGTCAGACCAAAGTTTGTGCAGGCGCTGGAGAACAGATTAACGTTTCGTTGCATGTCGGCTTCTGAGACAGCGTTGAGGGCACAGTCATCGGCAAACAGCAGATCCCTGATGATGTCTGTCATAACCTTGTTTTTTGCCTGGAGCCTCCGCAGGTTGAACAGTTTGCCGTCTGTGCGGTACCTCAGGTTGACACCAACGTCCTCGTCTCTGAAGGCCTCTGACAGCATGGCGGAAAACATTAGGCTAAACAGTGTTGGTGCCAGGACGCAGCCCTGCTTGACCCCGTTTGTGACTGGGAAAGGGTCAGATGACTCTCCGCTGTCCTGGACTCTGGCCTGCATGCCCTCGTGGAATTGTTGCACCAAGACGATGAATTTCCTTGGGCAACCGTACTTGGCCATGATCTTCCACAGGCCCTCTCTACTAACGGTGTCAAACGCCTTGGTCAGGTCAACATAGGTGGAGAACAAGTCGGAGTTATGCTCCTGACATTTCTCTTGCAGCTGCCTGGCAGTGAACACCATGTCGATGGTTCCTCGTTCTTTTCGGAATCCACACTGACTTTCAGGCAGGAGTCCTTGGTCAAGGTGGGCTGTGAGGCGGTTGAGCAGGATTCTGGCAAGGATCTTTCCTGCGATAGAAAGCAGTGATATGCCTCTATGGTTGTCACAAGCCTGTCTATTTCCTTTTCGCTTATAGAGATGTATAATGGAGGCATCTTTGAAATCCTGCGGAATCGTCTCTTGCTCCCACGTCAAGAGAAACAGCTGGTGGAGCCTTTCAGTCAGGGCTGTTCCGCAGATTACATACGCAAATATGGAAGGCACGGCATACAACTTTTACCTGGTACGAAAGAGATATTCTCGTTTATGTTTGCTGATGACGTGGTTCTGTTGTCAACTACACCTGTATGGCTCCAGTGCCAATTAGACAACCTGAACAAGATTTCAGGAAAACTAGGCCTCACTGTGAATAAACAAAACACACAAGTTGTGGTATTCAGAAGGGGAGAATCCCTTGCTCAGGGAGAAAAATGGATGATTGGGGATACAAAACTGGAGGTAGTAAATAGTTACAGGTATTTGGGGTTTCTTTTTACAACAAAATTTACATCCCTGCTGCCCTGGAATACCAAGTGACAAAAGCCAAACAAAAGATTGTACAGTTTTTAAAGACAAAATGGAATCTGCATACCATGAACACAACCGTAGTAAAAAATATTTGATGCTTAGGTGCAACCGTCTGTTTTGTACGGATCAGATTTATGGGGACTAACCCAAAAGCAAACTGTGGAAAAAGCACATTATTTTGCGTGCAAAAGATTTCTCAATTTAGACATGAAATCTTCTAATACAATGTGTTATGGAGAACTGGCAAGATATCACCTCTATATCAATGCTTTGATAAAAGCTGTAAAGTATTCGCTGAAGATATGCAGAATGCCCGAAAATAGACTTCCAAAACAAGCTTATCTCATGATGATGAACATTAAAGTACCAGAAGAGTATGACTGGGTAAAATGGGTGGGAAAATGTTTATCACAGTACGGATTCAGATATATTTGGGAAAATGCTGGTTTCCTCCGAACCCTGCAGCAAATGCTACGGGACTGTTTTCGACAGGAGTGGACAGCCAAGATAAACGGCAGTGATAGATTTGCCTTGTACCGATCGTTTTAAAACACGTTTCAGCGCGAAAGTTATCTTAACTTCATCAACATAAAAAAAAATCAGAGACTGTTTTATACGCTTCAGGTTTCGTAATAACGAGTTTAAACACAATGTACGACCCAGAGCACAGCTGGATCAGGATGAAAGATGTCCATTCTGTAACGAGATTGAGAACGAGACACTGTATTATGAGTTGTCCTTTGCGTTCTGATATAAGAGGAAAATACGTGGCAACACATTTGCAAAGAACACACATAATGATATAACGCACTTATTAAATGAAAGCGATGTAAATAGTAAAACGCGCGATGTTGCAATGTTTATATATTACAGTATGAACCGTCGCAATAAAAAATTACCGAAAGAACTCTATGTAACCCATCCTTTAACCTATAAATGATTAAAATAATCACCTGTCAGGAACTCCTTCTATACTCTACAACGTAATTTTATTTGGTCTCAGTACACTAACTGTCCTATATTAACGTCAACCTCGTTGCTAAAATAATGTTCGCTTGATGTGATATAATTTTGTTATCAAAGTATTGATTGTAACTGTTCTACTGTAAAGATCTCATGTGATCTTCTCTGAGAGTATTTTAAACATGTATTTTGATAGGTCGTCGCCCGAAATAACGATTCAGATCCAGATTCTCTCTCTCTCTCTCTCTCTCTCTCTCTCTCTCTCTCTCTCTCTCTCTCTCTCTCTCTCTCTCTCTTTCTTTCTCTCTCTCTCTCTTTCTCTCTCTCTCTCTCTCTTTCTTTCTCTCTCTCTCTCTCTCTCTCTCTCTCTCTCTCTCTCTCTCTCTCTCTCTCTCTCTCTCTCTCTTGACGACAGCATGGGAAATTGCGAGGACTGCAAAACAAAGTTCGTGCAGCTCGTGAACGACGTGCCCCCACCCCTCTACTCGCTAATCACATCGCCAGAGCAGACCGAGTGGGAAGGCGCACAGCTGGAAAAAACTCGACCGATCAAAGCTTGCGTCAGTGAGTCCACCGACAAAATAGCCATCTTATAGGAGAGGAAAGAACTCAAGGCCAAGGGGAATGGCGCGTTGTGAGACCTGACAGTTCGACCGTGGGAAGAAATACAGAAAGCATAGGAAGAAGGATTCTGCGCTTTGTGTAGGGGCTGCGTTCTGCACCGTGAGGGGCGACGTGCGCCGACAGACCGCAGCCGCTCGCTGACACGCTCCGCTGCCCCAGCTGCTACAACCAGTAGCTCTTGCACCTGCTGATAGTGGGGAGGCATAGGCCCGGAGACAGATACTAACTATGGTGATGTGCATGAGTCTGTTCCCGAACTTTCCGCCCCTGTGGGTTGGGGACCAGAATAGACCCACCGCGTCTCCCTGCACGATTCGTAAGAGGCGAATAACTAGGAACATCGTGACTTAATTTGCGCTTTCCCTAAATTGTTGAGATTTTCGTGTTTAATGACCTTATATAGCATACACAGGCTAATAGACCGTAAAACTCAATCCATCCATCCCAAACTTTCCACTTCCTTTCGCCTTTTGGTATGGAATGTTGAAGGTTTACTTCCCAAATTTTCGAACCCGACTTCATTGAATTATTGAAAACTGCAACTTTCTCATGTTTTTGTGAAACTTCTGTGTATAGCATAGACCTGTCTTACTGCTTACCCGATTACAAATGTTTTCTATCATCCGCTAAAAAACTTTCAGTTAGAGGTCGTCCATCTGGAGGAGTAGTTAGTTTAATCCCCCTGCATATTAGAGATGACAAAAGCTTTCAGCAATTGTTCGTTACTTCTTTGTGGGACTTCAACCCAAGAACTGGGTCCATGAACACTACTAATGACAATTATTTGGGTGATATGCGCTCCTGTACACTCGACGATATATACGGTCATCATCCGATAGAACTATTAATGGGTTTGGCAAATCCCTACTGGAACTGTGTGTTGCTTTTGACTTGACTATTCTTAACGGCTGTGTCGACTCAGAGTCAGAGAATTCCTGCGGTTATACGTTTGTATCGCCCAGTGGTTGTAGCTTAATACATTATTGCAATAGATGACATTTTGTCTTGCTGTGTGTCGTTTTGAATCGGTGAGCTGGCATTGTCTTCACATATGCATCTGAATCTGATTTTTATGAGTCCACATTGTGATGACAGGGGGCATGAGCAGTTCTCTAGTGCAACTATTAAGATTATATGGAATTCGGGCCGAGCTGAAGAATTTAACACAAACGTCCAGCGGGGGTTGACTCAATTCACTGATAAAACCTATTGGGAAGAACGTAGCTTCGATGTGAACACTGCCACGAGAGATTTGACAGCGTGTTTGGTAGATGCCGCTGATTATATGAAGAAGCGGGTTTGGCAGAATAAACGTAACTTGCAAAACAGATGATATGATAAAGACGTGTATTGAAGCAAAAATGTCGGCGAACAAGCAGTTGGGAAAATTTCTTCGCTCAAGAGACGTGAAAGATAAGGAAGCCTACACAAAAAAGCGAAATTACTACAAGCAGTTGATCAGGTTAAAAAAAGCAACTTCAGACAATCATTTACAGAGTATCTGAACGCCAGCATTGCGGATTCAACAGTGTTTTGGAAACAAATCAGGTCAATAAACGGTAGATGCAGAACTCTCTAAAATATAGATCCTAACGCATGTGCAGATTACTTTCAGAATGTGTACAGTTTGCCTAATAGGACAGAAGCGATAGGAACAATAATTATGTCATAGACAACTAAGTGTCCCAGATAATAGTTTTGAACTCTGAAATAACAACTACTGAGATTTCTGCAGCCATCAGACAACTGCGGTCTTGGTCAGCTCCAGGGGCGGATGGTGTACTCACTGAGATGCTAAAGTGTACAGGGTCAGTGCTTTTGCCTCTGCTGTTAAAGCTTTTAAATACGATCTTTAGACAGGCCTCTTTCCCTACAATATGGTGCAATTCCCTAATTGTGCCTATACACAAGAAAGGAGAACTGAATGTACTAGATAATTACAGGGGTATGTCTCTATGCAGTCCTCTAAGTAAAGCTTTTCTCCACATTCTGAATGTGAGGCTTCAGGCTTGGGCAGATGACAATGAGCTTATCGCTGAGGAGCAAGCGGGATGGAGAAGAGGATATTCTACAGTAGATAATGTGTTTGTTTTGCACAGTATATTCAGAAATATCTCCAGAGACGAAGAAAAGTGTATGCTCTATTTGTTGACCTTAAAAAAGCTTTGAGACTGAATAGACAAGCTCTTTGGAATGTATTAGAAGCGTGTGGAATCAAGGAGAAAATGGGTCACATGCTCAGGTCAGTATATGAAACCGTGAAGTGCTGTGTTCGATGCTCCGGGGGAACCTCAAAATGAGTTCTGTACTTTTTTCCTACCTTGTCTCTTACCTTAGCAGTGAAATAATTGAAAAGGGGAAGCATGATATACAAACAGAACCGAACGAGGTAGAAATATGTTTGTTGCTTTTCGTGGTACTGTACCTGGTCTCCAAAACCAAATCAACAGTCTCAGAAGCGCAGCGGATAAGCTTGGTCTGATTTTGAACGCAAATAAAACGAAAGTTGTCTTTTTTAGAAATGGTGGTTACGTGGCAGGTCATGAGAAATGAAAACGACAGATTGAAAGTGGTCAGTCAATACAAGTATCTGGGTGTAAGGTTAACCACAAGATTATGTACCAATACGATTATGACAGATATTGCAAGAAGTGCTAAAGCAGCCGCTATTCAAGTTTTGAAGTCGCTGCGGAAATTAGCATGTGTCATCCCTAACGTAGGGTCTACAGTTCAAGGTTTTGGATGCGCAAATCTTTTAGCCAATACTGCTTTATGGTTCAGAAGTGTAGGGCTTTAGTGACTGCAAACGCATTGAAAATGTCCATTTCAAATGTCCAGTGGTTTTTGAATGTCTCAGCCAGGGTTTGGGGCCGCTATTGCGGGGGGCCGCTATTGCGGGGGGCCGCTATTGCGGGGGGCCGCTATTGCGGAGGGCCGCTATTGCGGGATTTTTTTTGGTCAAAAGTTCTTAAGGCCATTTTGATTCTTTTGTCCTAAAACGTCTAAAAACCATTAAAGTATTGTTACTTTTTTAACTTGTGTAGACCATTTCCATGTTTTTGTTCCAAAACGCCTAAAGAAACAACAGAAAACTTTTGTTACTTTAAAAAAACCTTTAAAATGTTTTCGTTTTTTTTTTTCAAAAAATTTGCAGGACACAAAAGCCTACACAGCACACACACTTCCTAACCAGTTTTCTCTCGACGGCCCTAACGTCACTCCCTCCATCAAAGAACAAAGCTTCCTAATCCTCTCTCTCTCTCTCTCTCTCTCTCTCTCTCTCGGCGGTCCTATCGGCCAAAATCAGATAAAACGTCACTTCCTCCATCAAAGAACAAAGCGTGCTTCCGCGGCTAAAATCCAAGGAAACAACGTCACTCCCTCCATCAAAGCCTTAGGTGTCAAGTACTTTTAGTATTTTGTCATGAGATTTTGCACGATTTGTCATGAGATTGATCACTTTGTCATGAGATTCGCGCGGCAATGAAAAAACCCCCGTGAAAACGGCAAAATATGTGGGGGGGTTTTCTTTATTACACAAGCACATGTATACTGCTAATATAAAATAGTGTTGTACATCACTCATTAAGTCATTTGGTTTACATCCACTGCTCCACATTAGGCTTACTCATTAGTTGTGTGTTCAGTTCTCTATTTACATCCACTGCTTCTTTTCACTCACATATTCAGTTCTCTATTTACATCCACAGCACTGCTCCCCCTCACTCACAAGTTCAGCTCTGACAGTTCTCTATTTACATCCACTGCTTCTTTTCACTCACATATTCAGTTCTCTATTTACATCCACAGCACTGCTCCCCCTCACTCACAAGTTCAGTTCTGACAGTTCTTTATTTACATCCACTGCTCCCCCTCACTCACAAGTTCAGTTCTGACAGTTCTTTATTTACATCCACTGCTCCCCCTCACTCACAAGTTCAGTTCTGACAGTTCTCTATTTACATCCACTGATCCTTCTCACTCACATGTCCAGTTCTCTATTTACATCCACAGCACTGCTCCCCCTCACTCACAAGTTCAGTTCTGACAGTTCTTTATTTACATCCTCTGCTTCCCCTCACTCACAAGTTCAGTTCTGACAGTTCTTTATTTACATCCACTGCTCCCCCTCACTCACATTTTCAGTTCTGACAGTTCTCTATTTACATACACTGCTCCCCCTCACTCACAAGTTCAGTTCTGACAGTTCTTTATTTACATCTATTGATCCTTCTCACTCACAAGTTCAGTTCTGACAGTTCTTTATTTACATCCATTGATCCTTCTCACTCACATGTTCAGTTCTCTATTTACATCCACAGCTTTGCTCCCCCTCACTCACAAGTTCAGTTCTGACAGTTCTTTATTTACATCCACTGCTCCCCCTCACTCACAAGTTCAGTTCTGACAGTTCTCTATTTACATCCACTGATCCTTCTCACTCACATGTTCAGTTCTGACAGTTCTTTATTTACATCCACTGCTCCCTCTCACTCACAAGTTCAGTTCTGACAGTTCTTTATTTACATCCACTGATCCTTCTCACACACATGTTCAGTTCTGTCAGTTCTCTATATACATCCACTGCTCCCCCTCACTCACATGTTCAGTTTTCTATTTACATCCTGCTACAGTACCTCACAGTCACTGATGTTCTTTGTTGTACTCATCAGTACATGCCTTTGCTCTCTTGTGCATTGTGGAAGTCACCCGGAAATCATGACAACACTCATCAGAGTTCATCTTCACTTGCAAGAAAGCTGCCAGGATGTGAGGAGCCAGACTGCTTCTGGCATCTGTGTGGATCTTTCTCACCATTGAGAACACTCTCTCACTGTCAGCGTTGCTGTGGGGCAGACGCAGAAGAGAAGGCAACACTTTGCCAAGCAGAGGGAACCTAACTTCTCCAAAAGGTGTTTTCATTGTGAGGATCTCCTTCCAGACAACATCCATTTCTTTCGCTTTTCCATTCTGATCCAAAAGTACCAGCTCACCCTCACCCAGGAGTTGAAAGTCTCCCCACTCCTCTTTCAGGTCTTCCTGGTCAACATCATCAGCAAATTTCATTGCCAGTGTCACAATGTCAGTGTATGGCAGCTGCTCTCTCTTGCTGGGGTCCAGGACCTGGATATGTTCCAGGATCTCCTCTCCAAATGGGAACTTGTTCAACATTTTCTGGACACAGGCTGTGTAGAACTGTCGAACATCATGCAAGAACTTGTGTTCTGTGGCTGGTGGGCTGTCAATTCTGTAGCCAGGCATCGTTTGATGATTTGTGTTGCCTTGGTCCTCTTACAGGAGAAGGCTTGGGCCGCTTTCGAGTCAGGGAACATCTTTTTCATGAGAATGGTGAAATGGTTGGCGGTTGTCGCTGGCAGGTTGTGTTTTGCAAGGAATTGGCAGAAGAGAATATCTGACTGAGACACAGTCTTTCCTTGGTCCAAGTTGTTAGCCTGCCTCCGGAATGTAACATCGAGAGGGATGTGCTGTTTGACTTTTTTTTAAGCTTCTTTGTGCTTTGAAGATGCGAAGTGGCGAACTATGTCAAATCGCCCCGACGCCGATACCTTTACCGACCGTTTGCATGACTTGCAGTAAGCAAAATCAGAGCCTGCATCCGACTTGCTGATCTGCCCCAGAAACTCTTTGTCCGTTTCCCACTCACACTGGTATTTCGAAGAATACCGAGCCCTTTTTGCAGGCGGTTTCGAAGAAGACGCCATAATTGCGCTTTGAATCTCTTTGTTGTAGCATACTACGCACGCGCGAGAAGCGACTTCCGGCCCCTGACTTCCGCAAATCGCGCACTTACCGCGAGGCTTGTACACTTTCACACTGTCCTCAGACGAACCTTTAAAAAAAAAATCCGTACGACTAAAACGCAAAATTACGTGAGGTTTTCGTCTCACGCCGTGAGACTTGAAAATCACTGAAATTGCGTGAGACTCACGCAAAATACGTGAGACTTGACACCTATGATCAAAGCACAAAGCGCGCTTCCGCGGCTAAGACCAAAGGAAACAACGTCACCATAAAACAGTTTTTATCAATAACGGGTGAATCTTTATATTCTAACTCCAGGGCCCGACGCTGATGTTGGACACAAACGTGACAAAAAGTAACGCGTCCGGGTTTAGGTGAAACTCCCCGGGCAGGCTAAGTCAGTCAGGCGGGGTGGCGGGTGCGGCCTAGGCTGAGCGCTATCGGTAAAACCCGATCAAGACATTTTGGGGAATTTTTTTTCAAAAAAGAGTAACAAACATTTTATGGTTTTGTAGACGTTTTAGGACAAAAGAATCAAAATGGCCTTAAGTACTTAACTACGCAATAGCGGCCCCCCGCAATAGAGAGCCGACGCCGGGAGATACCCGTTATGCATAAATGCTATCCTAAGGTCGATCAAGTATTGGTTAAAAATAATTAGCATGGACCAACACAGATATCCTTTCAGGGTGTATCATATGATGTGTAACTTACCTGAAGGTCAACTCAATTGGGTAACAAGTATAAAAACTCTGCTCTACAAATACCACATAGAAAGAGAATAGACAAGACAAGCTGTAGAAAAAAAAGAGCATTCCTTAGGAATCCAAAAGAGAAATTGGTATGAGACTTTGATACTGAGTGGAAGCAACTGTTACAAGATAGCTATCGGTATTCTTTTTACAGACTGTATAAAACTGTTTGAGAGCAAGAACCATATTGATAAGCATTAGACAAGAAAATATTTAGAGATGTTTTGATACGGTTCCGATTTGGAGTCAGTGAATTGTTTGCTCACAAACGTAGATACAGCTCCCCGACATTCCATAATGTTTGCCCTACATGTGTGGAGGAGGAGACTGAAGTGCATTTCCTGTTTATTTGTCCTGTTTTGTGTGGACTGCGAGAAAGATTTTTTATATCATTTCCGCATCTCGATGTAAATGAGACTGTCAAATACGTTCTAGCAACCAATGACTATGCTACGATTCGTAAAGTAAGTACATTTACCTTGCTTTTAAGATGAATGGAAATAATAAGTATGAATTATAATATTTTTGAAGATTAGTGCTACTACGCATACCAGTGAACACTGCTTCCCTCGATACTGTGCCCATTCACACATTACTATTTAGAATCTTCCCGATGCCGCACTGCTATGTTACGTAAATTTTTCACCTTGCAATGAGCCGGTGGCCTAAGCAATTAAGCTCTTCGTTCGTTCGTTCTCTCTGTCTCTTTCTTTCTCTCTCTGCCTCTCTCTCTCTCTCTCTCTCTCTCTCTCTCGTACTATATGCCTCGACTAGCAGACTTAACCCACTGACCTCTCAGCATGCCTCGACTACCATGGTAAAAGTCGTTGTACAAGAAACCTCGCGGGAAGCTTTCACCAAAGATCGTGTACATGTACACACACGACCTTTGCTTTCACTATGGCTAGTGACTAAACACTTGGTAGGTGTCGCGTGATGGGGTGTGATGAGGGGTTATTAAGATAAAATTAAATAAATAAACAAAGACTGGACCCTGATGATGTAAACACCACACCCCGGGATTTTCAACAAAATCCAAACTGCCACTTTCCTTGCAACTGTAAAGTGAATAAACATGGAAAACAACAAATTAAATAAGACACTGAGGGAAGGAGGTAAATTTCAAAACAATATTTTAATCAAAGAATAAACATCAAAATAAATCCCAAACCCTGACTTGGCCAAGTCCCCAAACAGTACAATAACAATAACAATGACACACCCCCATGGCTTCACAGAGCCATCCATCACACAGGCGCACAGAGGTCAGCCTCAACAGGTTGACATGGCCATAGCCAATGATAAGACAGTGGTTCACCCAAGGCGACACACCCACCTGGGGGTGTGGCCTCAAACCATTGAGAAAGACCGACCCAGGCCTGGCCAATCACAGCAGCCGCTGGACGGGACAGGAACTGGGGCAGGTCATTTACATACCACAACACGCGCGCTGGCGTTCTTACAAAGCTTGCTCTAGCAGCAAGTGACAGAGTGCTCCCTCTACTGTCACGGCAGCAGCAGGAAGACACACACAAGCAACCAAATAGATAGAACTCAATTTTCCTCAAGAGGATTAGTTAAAGCATTCAGAAGTAAGTCCACACAGTCTTTTCCTACTACAGAAGATGGGATGGCGCTTCTCGCCCTTCTGTATAGGTTTAACGGCAGCGTCCTTGACCTACCAGCTGTGGGATTCTGATCTCCACTTATTCTATTGGTGCTTCGACACTAGGGTCAGTCTCATGAGTCCAGCTATTACCCATCAGGATTAAATATAAAAAGCCAAGCTTACCAACGTCGTCTCTTCCTGTCACAGGAAAGAACACACATATAATCCGGGATAGACAACTCCTGCACCCTCAGCGTCAGGAAGCGCGCGAGGTCTCGACCTCCGCCTCCCTCAGTCGTAGAAGCGCTCGATGGTAGATCTCGACGAGAGCTGTCCTCCCGTCCTCCTCTCGTGGCACCCAGTCCACCAGGCATCCGTACGGCGACGACATCCTGTGAGACGGGTCACTCCGGTGACCCGTGAGATCTCCCCAGACGAAGGCGTCAGCGTACAGCGGCAGGCGGCAGTAGACTGGAACGGCGCCAGCTCTCCCAACCCCTACCCTGCTACGAGACTATGCTAACTAGACTACGTAACTGCCTTGCGGGCAAGTTACAGTGTGACTCGGTCACACGCATGCACAAAGCTATGCATGATAAGAGAGAGAGAGAAAATACATGGACCGAGCGTCTATTAATCTAACCAGACCCCTCCCATTACTTCTGCCCTCTATTGCAGGTCAACAGCCCGAAGCCTACTGCAAGACACACGCCCAGCGTGTTACGTGTCAAAACTACACGTGTGGACGGGGACAAGTTCTACTAACACAGATTAGCGAACAATGATTGCTTAGCGCTTAGCATCATTACAAAATCATGATTCTATGGCAGACTTGCTCCTGCTCATACGACACCATAATACTTTAAGTCCCCCGCCCCATATGCCCAAAGACATATACATGAATGGCTAAGTACGCTATCTCGCTTGCTCCATCAGACAGGAGTAATATAGGTACTGTTGCTTCTCACAACACAAACAGCCAAACATACATGGTCCTAACTGACCCACTACATACAGTAGTTCAGCAGCCTAGCGCTGCATAAGCCCTCACTGGCTATAAGTAGAAGTCATTAGCCTAACGCCTCACGAGCGTTAGCTAATCTGGGTAGCTAACCTAGTACATTAAACTCAAACTTGAACCGTTAAAGCCTGAAACGAGACAAGAACGCTTGTCACCGCCATGACAAGACTCACGCTTCTCTCAGAATCATTCAAGCCACTTCTACTACATGCATTTCATCCACAGAGAAAACTGATACCCACCCTCTGGCGTTATCAGCGCGAGAATCCAACGAGCGACTCACAGATAAGAATAGTTACCTCTCCCTCTAGCATTCCCTTCCCGAGATAAGAGCGGAGATTACTTACTCTGTTACACTCTCTGCTGCAAAGCAGTTAATCAAAATGGCCTTCTCCCTCTGTCAATAGGCTTAATTCCTAAATGGGAAGTTACTCGTTTTCTAGCAACGGTAAGAGTTACTCCGCCCAATACTCAGTCAAACATGGCGACTTCCTTGCGTCGAGTATCTGAATTTCAAGCTTTTTTGAGAGATCGTGGTGTGACTGTGTCTGGCCAAAAAAAGACTGAACTAGCGGAATTGTGTGAGATTGCGAGAGGTATTAGCCTGGAGTTTGATCCCGATGGATTATACGAAGACAGAGAAGAAATCATTGTTGACAAACTGACCGACGGCGATGTGAAGTTACCGAACCCTTCACTTCATGCGGGTAGCAGCGACCTTTCCGCGTTGCCTTTTTTCAGTATGTTCGATGTGTTCACGTACCTTATGAGCACTTTAGACCATGCAACCGTACGAGATTTCCAAAAGTCAGAAGGATATACGATGATGACGGATGGATATGTGAAGGCGATGGAAGTTGTCTCATTTCCAGAACATTCCGAGTACTTTGCGCTGAAGGCACATGTGAAACCTAGAACTAGAGACAAAGATCCAGTAACAGGTGCAGCTTTCTACTACCCCTGGATTATCATGTCAACACTGGGAAACAGGACCAGAAGCTGCATCTTGTCAGCATTTTGCACTTGCAAAGGCGGGTATGTAGCCTATACTGTAATCTTAACGAAGACTTCTGTGCTCACTAGTTAAGTCTATGTTGCAATGCACTGACTTAGTCACTGACCGATACAAAACAATGCATACACTTAGTTGTATGTCAATTAACATAATTCATCTTGCTCATCCATTCAAACATACATGTACTTATGTAGTGATGTACACAAGCATGCAGTCATTCAAACCACACCCACACAAATGCTTTGTACACTGACTCAGTAGGCTGCAGGCATGCATGGCACTTATGTACATAAAACAAAATCCTTTTAAGTAGTGTTACAGTACACATTCCACCTTTTCACAAGCTAATTTTAATAATAATAAAAATTAAATAAATAAAAAACGAAGAAAAAGATCAGCTGAAGAAAATTTGGCAAACCTGCAGTTTAGAGGCGGGTCCTGCTTGTTGCCGGTTTTCATGCGTTTTAATGAGTTTATCGCTCAAATACAATTATACGCTTTAAATACAATCATACTTACACTCATACACACACATATTCGAGCCTATGTGCATTAGAATTAACTCACAATTTAATGCCGAAGTGACCGATCGTCACAACACAAACAGTACATGGCGGCCATGACGCTCTGCGACAGTCGGTCATTTCGGCATTAAATTGTGAGTTAATTCTAATGTACATAGGCTCGAATATGTGTACAATGTGTGTAAATATGATTGTATTTAAACCCAATAATTGTATTTTAGCGAAAAACGCATTAAAATGCATGAAAACCCACAAGCGGGACTCGCCTCTAAACTGCAGGTTTGCCGAAAATTTTCGTAGGGAGAGTGCACACGCAATCTTGAATAGATCTACGTTTTATGTCTACACACACAACACACACACATAATAGTTTTTAATTAAAGTAAGGGTAATAATTGTAAAAAAAAACAGCTGTTTCGACTTACTTGGGAGCAAACATACATCCATCGCCGTATGTTGTCGACGTTGAGTTGGGAATGCGGGCGACCACACGCTTTGATCCATCGCAGACATTTATCTCTGTTGTGGGTTCTTGTCGGTTTAGCAAACGGGAAAAAATTGACACCAGGATATCGGTCAGGATACCTGCTATCTGCATTGCAAGTGCCCCAACTACAGCGTTTTACCATACTGTAATAAGCTTGAATTACACAAAATCCGCGCCGATTATAACACACGCTCTTCTGTGTCAGACTGACTGGAAATCTTGAAGTTTGACTGTGCTTCAGGAACCGTAACTCGTATCCAAGCTTGCAGGATTGTCTCTCTTTTTTATCGGAATAATTCCTATTACAATATGCATTTACTCGATTCACAACAAGCTTAATTACAACGAGCTTACCCCAAACATGGGCTGTGACCAGTCCCTGACGGAATGCACCCTCGGGGAAGCAAGAGCCCTCCCCTCCAGCGGCCAAGCCTCTCCCTGGCGGGAACAACCGCCCAGGGAGAGCTTGGGTGTCCCGGACACCGCAAAACACGACCTGCTCCCAAGACGGCAAGCAGTGGACTGATTTCGCTCTGGCGCGAATTCACAACGGTCATCTGCCCTGCGGGTAATTGTCCAATCAAGGACTCTAGTCGGTGTCACGTGGGGACGCTAAACGCACGCGGCCCGACACGTGAGCTTTCATAAGTCTTGCCCACCCCCCAAAATTTGAAAGAACCCCCACCCCCTCTCTGACGGCGGGGTAGCAACGGGCCTCACCTCTTGACCCTTGTTACTAAATATATCAGCGCCGAGCGCTGACTCTGCAGATTTCGAATGGGGCGATGCGGCTAAACTTCCACACCAACTCTCACTCTCATTAACTCTCAATTCATGTCGAAATTCCGCGACAGTAGGTCACTGGCAACATCCACAGGCTATAGCTTGTACAGGTCTCCACAGCATTTTGCCTCACTCAGTGGCTGGTCTATATTCAAATAGTGTCCTGCTCTTCGCATAGATCCATCAACCTCGCCACCTCGTTCACGTTCATCGTTGAGGCCATGTAGGAATTCCTAGTTGGCGCTTTCAGAGCTGCATGAAAAAAAAGTGCAGCGAGTGGAGGGTATTTTGAATGACGATAGCATTCTGGGCGTCTTTCAGCGAGCAACTAAACAGTCCAGTCGAGTTGGCCAAGTGCGCATGTCATGACGTCATTCGCTGAAAGTTGGTTTATCTCAACTTTAGTTCATCAAAATGGCTGCCACCTCTATTTTCTTTCTTGACGTCTTCCTTGATTGTGATGAAGAAGGCCTTCTGATGAACGAAGGGCGCTCCAAGATGGTTGCCTTGTACCGACAACCATTGCGCATCATTCCACGGGTCCAGGGATACATGGGTGTCGTGGAAAGAATGGATAGCCGCACATTTTCCAGCACTTTCCGCGTGTCACCACCAGTGTTTGACGCACTGCATGACAGGATTGCAATGCAGTGAAACACAAGACAAATAAACTTAATAATTATGTAGCCAATGCAACATTTACCTTTTTTCCATTTTACCCCACCCCTGGTTAAGCAGCGAAATATTATCCACAAAAAAGCAAAGTCAAAGAAACATGTGACGTGCTTCAGCTTTTTTTCCGACGAACAATCATTCTTACCGCTTTTTGTCAGCCATTTTGGAACTAAAGGAACTGGTGGTTTTGCGCAGGTCCGACTAAAGTCGCTGGAGTGACGTCATCGAGCTGAACTAAAGCATCTTTCAGACAACTTTAGTCGGACTCTAGATCCTTTAGTTCTCGCTGAAAGACGCCCTCTGTGAACCCGAGTCACGTGACTCTGGCACAGTTCGCAATAAATGCGTAATAGAATTGATCCCTCGCATTACAGCATTGCGCCAAAAATAGTTCGTTCTAATACTATTTTTCTCTCTACTTTTAGCAGCTGTCAAAACTTGTTTCCATTTCAACACAAACATTTTTTATATCGAATAAACGCTTGTTTATTGCCTCAACAAGAGTAAGTTAAGAGTTTTGTGCGAAATAGTCTTAGAACTACTTTAATTGGCGTATGTCAGGGAGCAGATTGGCTATCCCACAAGCCTCTCGTGTGACCTCCATTTGCATATTTCGGACGAAAACCTTCCATCACGTGATGTCAACTGGGCTAGAGACACTTTCGCCGGCAGGCGAAGTCTCTAGTGAACTAGAATGTGACGATATAGGACAATTTATATTTCATTCCACACGCTTCTGCGCGGCTTGGCAGCATCGCCCTCCACACGTGTGTCAAGCTATGAACACTGCATGCGAAGCGTCAAGTGGAGAGCGTCAGGCGTGCAACGTGTGGAATTCCCTGGTGTACAGCGAGCGGGCTTTAAGACTGTATCATTACACGAGGCGATTCCGCTCGGCCCACGCTGATGCATTCCAACGTCCGTCACTGTGGCAGCCAATCGCTGTTCGGAACAGCGAAGCAATAGCCTCGGTAGTCCTCGATCTGCGATTGGGAGATATATTTTGTCCTGTGGACAGCATCAGTGTGGAACGTGTGGAATCAACTCGTGTGATGCGGCCTTGAGGGTTCATAAAGGTGTCGCCTTTTCCTGTAAATGTGGCCCTACTCTCACTCTCAGTGGCTTCCTTTAAGCAGGGTTCATGTTGTGCCCTGGCCGTCGATGTTCCGTCGAGACATTCAGATCGAGTGTTCTTGAGTTCTCACTGTCTGTGTTTAATGCAGCAAAAACTTTTACTACATACAGACACGTTTTGAAAGATCTTTGTTCGTGATTGACTTGCACCAGAATGTGCAAATGTCCAACCTTTACAACACTCCAGATTTTACTTTTTTATGCAGCAATGATTTCAAAGTTTTCCTCCCGGATGGTTAGTTCAGGTTTACTTTGTCGAAGTATCGATATATTTCTGTTTTCCATTCACAGGGATGTGCACATTGACATTCCTCGATAAGCAATTCTAATTCGTTGCTGTCATCTAAGTGTAGCCACAGAAAGCGCCTCCACTGAATAAGCAAGAAATTGCATGGGCATGTGGGGTACGGGCAATGCTAGCTGTTAAACTTCTCTCGTTCACGTGTAGTGAGAATCAAACTGGTTTTTCCTTCCGATTATACAGCCATCGATTGCATGGTTTTAGTAGTAGATTCCTTTTTTGCAGTATCCGTAGTATGCATTCATGCACTGCGAACGCCTTTCTTAGTTGTGTAGCATTGTATTAAGTTGGAGTTCTTTGTCAAGGAATTTATGTCGGAATATCAAAGAGTAGAGATGCATTCCGCCTATCCTCATCTCGGCATATGAGAAATCTTTAGTTTCCCAACAACTGACTGGAAAGAAATCTGAAGAGAAGATAAACAGGTCAAAGGTCAGACGTGCAGCTGGCCGGAGCATAGTGTTTATAGAAGGAGAAATAGTGCCTGTCACACAGGTGACAAGCCACGTGAGGGCAGAGAGGGGGAACAGATGTAGTTCAAGGGTCTCCCGTTTCTTAATTAGCTACTTAGTTCAGAACTTATGGAGCAGTGGCTGGCCCATGTTTGTGTTGGGGTGTGGAATTTACAGGAACCCTTCATTGGCCTGAGGTTCTGGGACTGTCTGAGACATTGAGATCGGAGGGGTGGAGCCAGAGGAAATAAGAGTTGGAGAGGGAGAGAAGTGGGAGAGAGTAAACGGGGGTGGGGGGTGGAGGGTGGAGGTGGGGGTGGGGATAAGGCAGACAGGGAAATGAGTGGTCACGTTTGTGCCCTTGTGCGCTGCCATGTAAGGATGAAGAATAAAGCAGTTTGAAAAGTCACCGGCTCGACTTGTCCTCTCCACATCCCATCCACGCTATAACATCTACTGCCATGCTCGACAGCCACGCACCTAGCACAGACAGTTCCCGGCCAGTAAACGTTTGGGTCAAACTGTATAGAGAGATTTCTCCCGACATGGCAGCTGTCATCACACAAACAGTCTCATATTGCTCACGTTTTCGCAATAGATCTTGGCGCAGGGGGACGGGGGATGGAGGAGAGAGAAAGGAGGGGGAGGAGGAGGAGGAGAAGAAGAAGTGTCATGTGTTCAAGTGCGTCAATGGTTTGGCCCCGCTGTATCTGGTTGAGCTCCTCAAGACTTATAAGCCTGTGAGGGATCTCAGATCTTCGGCGCAGTCATTACTCCATGTGCCACGCTACAACACCAAGCGATCTGGGGAGAGAGCATTCTCTTATGCTGGACCAAAACTCTGGAACGATATCCCAGACAGATTGAGGAAATCTCTTTCAATACAGACTTTCAAGTCACAGCTAAAAACTCTTTTATTCAAAGGGTGAACGTTTTGAGCGCCTTGAGCATGCCTTTGGGTGTGAGATTGGCGCTATATAAGAGCCAAAATACATACATACATACATACATACATACATACATACATACATACATACATACATACAAGAAGAAGAAGAAGAAGAAGAAGAAAAAAGAGAGAGAGAGAGAGAGAGAGAGAGAGAGAGAGAGAGAGAGAGAGAGATTGATTCTTTATTTATCAAGGATGAAATTTTAGGCATTTCTGCCTTTCTTACAAATTGTCCTTGCTCATAAAGAAATGAAAACATGGATAGATAAGACAAAAATGCACAGTAGCTAATGTATGTACAATAGTTGGTAAGGTATAAGAAGAATATGATCAACAATGACAAAGATTTTAGTAGATGCCTTTGACAACTGTCAGCTCAGTGAGTCTTCAAGTTCAAGCAAATACGTGTCATATGTACAAGCGAAAGCAGTGAGATAATCTGAATAGATAATCACGTATGGATGCTTTAAAGGACTTCATGGAAGTATTGTTCCTTAGGTGCAATGGGAGTGCATTCCATATCATAACACCTGAATATGTAATACTGCCTTTGAAAATGTCTACTCTAGGTTGTGGTAGAATGAAAGTGTCGCGACATAGTGAATGACTTGTTTGGGGACGAATGAAGAGATCAGTAAGATACTTCGGTGCTCGTGAATGAGCAATTTGTGCAAAAGGATGCATTTGTTGAGGACAAGGTGTTTTTGGAAGGGCAGTATGCCAAGATTTCTGATCTTTTCATCCATACAGAGAGAGAGAGAGAGAGAGAGAGAGAGAAAGAGAGAGAGATAAAGAGAAAGAGAGAGAGAGTGTGTGTGTGTGTGTGTGTGTCTCTGTGTGTGTTAGTGTGTGTGTGTGTGTGTGTTAGTGTGTGTCTGTGCGTGTGCGTGTGTGTGTGTGTGTGTGTGTGTGTGTGTGTGTGTGTGTGTGTGTGTGTGTGTGTGTGTGATGTTTGGAAATGCCGTCTTTCATCGACAGTATCGAATGTGGGTCGAAGTGTCTCTCTGGCATCTGTGCTGTAGAATACAGATACTTGACCTAGCGACTCTCGGAAGTACAAAACGTTGCGATACTTACAGTGACATTTGAAAACAAATGCGAGAGCACCTACTCGGAGACTCCGAGTCTCATCTTGCCGTGTACACTGGTTTTCTGACTTTCTTTTCTAGCCATGCAGCGAGTTCCGAACATATTGCTGCTGCTGTGTGTGGCCTTCCTCTGGGTACACTTGTCCTCGGAGGAGCCGCTGCTGCACAACTCCGTCGACTGCTCGCCATGCAACTGCACGCAAGACGTCACTACAGGGGACATCACTGCCAACTGCTCTAACTTAGGCCTGGAGAAGTTACCTCCCCTCCCTAACACGACCACTGTTCTTCTGCTGAATAACTGCAATCTGACCAGCTTCTCTTCGGATGCTTTCAAACAGCTCCCCCGACTCCGCCTGCTCAATGTCAGCTATTGCAGACTGACCAACATCAGCAGAGAGGCCTTCGCGCCTCTCAGCCACCTGGAAACACTGGACATTTCTTGTAACCCCGACCTTGGACTGGACATGCTGACCACGGCACTGAGAGGCTTCCCGGTGAACGCGAGTCTGAGGCTCTTGAACGCATCCGAGGTAAGGAATACTTCTGTTCCAAATACCAGGAAGTCATGTGGGAGTCCCATGAATGGGGAGGCTGTTGCAAACGTGGATTTTATTTATTTGGGAAGCGTGGTAGAAGTTCTGTATGTGGTTGAAGCGTGTTGCTTATTTCGGTATACATTTTGTTCCTATACCTGTTTCGATATCTTTCGAAACGTTACAAGGCTTTTCCTGTGTATATGTCAAATCAATGTGTTTTAAATTTATTTCCTCCTTTTTTATATATATATCTCTCTCTCATGTGTCCCCTTACACTAATAAAGGAACAAAGTCTTTGAATTTGATATTAATTACCTCCAATATATGTGATCAGAAAATGTACAGACTTTTTCCCTCTTGCACTCACATTAACGAGCATACAAGTGAAATGTGGGCGAGAGAGAAATTCCCATTAGTTGCGACCGCAGACACTGGCCCAAACATAGACGGTGCTTTTGTGTGAACCAGTAGGACAAGTTCCCAGCACACCACAATGAGCTTGCCCTCTGACTGGACCAGTGGGACAAGTTCCCTTCACACCACAATGAGCACACTCTATGACTGAATCAGTGGGACAAGTTCCCAGCACACCACCATGAGCTCGTCCTATGACTGAACAAGTGGGACAAGTTCCCAGCACTCCACCATGAGCACACCCTGTGACCGAACCAGTGGGACAAGTTCCCAGCACACCACCATGAGCTTGCCCTCTGACTAGGCCAGCGGGACAAGTTCCCTTCACACCATATTGAGCAGAGCTATGACTGAACCAGTGGAACAAGTTCCCTTCACACCACCATGAGCATACCCTATGACTGGACCAGTGGAACAAGTTCCCTTCACACCACCATGAGCACACCCTATGACTGGACCAGTGGGACAAGTTCCCTTTACACCACCCAGAGCACACTCTATGACTGAACCAGTGGGACAAGTTCTCAGCACACCACCATGAGCACACCCTATAACTGAACCAGTGGGACAAGTTCCCAGCACACCACCATGAGCAAACCCTATGACTGAACCAGTGGGACAAGTTCCCAGCACACCACCAT
>JAWQFJ010011042.1:0-19286 GCA_034096865.1 Theodoxus fluviatilis
TCATGTCAAGCAAAGTACTGTCTTATATAATGGACCTCGTGGTTGACATTTTTTTTTATTTTGTCCCCCCCCCCCCCCCCCTAAAAATAAAGTGGTAAACCGTACCCACTCCTACGTCCATGGTACATGATACATGTACCGAAGTGTCTTTGTTGGGTAAAACACTACTGAACTTTTACCTTAGCCAGTTAGTACTCTGCATACTTTAAGATAAATTCCTTTCAATCTGTATGAGCAAATAAATTAATAATAGGCGAGATTAAATAATTCACTCACACACAAAAAGATGAAGAAAAGAAGCTGGTGCATTCTTCTAAATTGATTTTCCCATACATAATTGATGAATGAAAATATCATTTTTATTCAGCAGACTTAAAAAAAATTTTTTTTTTTAAGTTAAAAATCATACAGCAAATGTCAGTACATTTATAAAATGATAGGTATCTAAGACAGCTGTTCACTTACTGTTTGATTCATAACATTTTTAAATCTTCTATCTATAATGCCTTGCTTGCTGTGACTTTTTTTCAGCATAACTGCAGTTCTGGCAGAGGTTGGGAACATGATAATGCAAAGGCATTCCAGGTACATGTGATTTTATTTACCTTCTTGCTAATAATCAACTACCATGTTATTAGAAGAACAGCTTGCCTTTGTACTATTCTATTATTGGAATGACAGTTCAGTTTACAACAACAACAGCTATCCAAATTTAGTAATAGAGAAAATCTCACAGTTAATTTTATAAAATTGAAACAGACTGAAAACAACTGCGGTACAGTTTGGTGAAATCAATTTAGCTTAAGGGGGCACTATACCTGATTATTCATTTTATTTAATTTATTTTCTTAATTTTTATTTTATTCATGAACATTATTCATGTTTCAAAATGTTTATGTAAACAAACATAAAACTCTCTACACAATGTTACAAGCTGAAATGATTGGTCTACACAACAATGCGACAGTTTGCCGTCAGTTTAGGGAACAAATGTGTTTTCCAGAACTGCTTCAATTTGTAGACAGCAGTTTCCCAATAAGTCTCATCAAAATGGACCTCAACTGTCTCAATCCCTTTTGTTGTGTAAACGCAAAGGAAGCATTTTCTGTGTCCAGTGACAGCCATCTGACATTGCATTTGGTGGTAGTAGTCATGTGTTGGCTTCACTCGGAACTGGTTGCTTTCATCCACCTCACAGTAGTCGGATAATGCAATCTTGGGTTGGTGATTTCTAAATTTAAATGAGCATTTCACCTCCACCAAGAATGTACCACAGTCTTTGTCTTCACATTCAAAAATGGCATCTGGGCTGGCTCCAAGAAATGGTGTCTGGGGTGAAATGACCAGACCTGGTTGTCGAAAAGTACATTTCCTGTGGCGGTAACGGTGGGCTTTATGAAACAACTTGAGAGCTTTTTCTTCATTGTCTTGACCAAATTTAATTGCTGCGGGCAAGGATTTCTCACAAAGGGAACTATCCTTTAGTAAGGCATTTGCTGTGTTGTCAAGATTGGTCGAATGTAGCACTTTCTTTGTGTTTGAGGCAGTTACCAGACCTTTTCTCATGGACACCCAGTTTTTGTTATGGCGCTGACCCCTCGTTTCTCTCTCAATCGATGCTACATCTGCGTCAGTATATTTATACTGTTCCAAATAACTCTGAGCACAGTCACATTCATCATCAACACACACATGATCCTTTAAGAAGTCACACACTCGTTCTATGGGAGTTGTGCAAGACAGGGGAGGTGCTTCAAAGGGAATATCTTTTGGCTGAACCTCCCACACCTGCAACATGCAGGCGTCTGGTTGGGTTTCTTTCACGTCTTTGAGAAAGTCCTCCACCGATGCCATCACTGAGGTGTCTGCGACTGGTCTGTAGACACCTTGAAGAGGACGAAGTGGTCTGCACAAGCACAAACAAATGAAAGGTCAGGTTATAATTATTAATTGTATTTTTTTTTTTGGCTGTAAATAAGTATAATAATGGTTTCTGTCTCATTTGCAGAATGTGGGTGGACAACTGCCTGAGCCTGAATATCCCCAAACAGATGCACTTGGGGCACCTTCGACAACAGCAGGTGAAGAACGTGTTCCAGAAAATCCCATACCTATTGAGCATACTGTTGAAATAAACATACAAACTCCACCATCACAAACTCACCCACAAACAAACATTCATGTTGATGACGACCTGAAATGGACTTGTCAACACTGTTGCAAAGCAAACATTGTTACAAATGAGCAAAAAAAGCAAGCTGCTGTCGCTGGGTTCATAAGTCACATAATGGCTTCAGACAGAAATTGTTTTGAGCACACAGGCATTCCGAACAGAAATTTGTTCCAAAAACTTTTCAAGTGGATTGAACCTGCCACAAAAAATGTGAAAACCTGGAATGGAGACAATAAACTGACACCAGGCAGAGATCCTCGCGGAAGAACACAGTACAAGATTACACCTTTCAAATGCTTCCTGCTGACCTTGGTTCGAATCCGAAAGGGCTTCGACACAAAACACATGTCATATCTTTTCGGGATCTCTCAAAGCCATGTCAGCCGCATTTTCATATTGTGGGTAAATCTTTTGGATCAGTGCTTGAAACCACTCCTAAAGTGGCCTACTCGAGAAGTTGCAAAAGCAAATCTTCCAAAATCTTTTGCAGAATATCCAAGAACAAGATGTGTGATTGACTGTACCGAATTTCAAGTTGAAAAACCATTTCAACCTTTAGCTCAACGACAAACATTTTCAAACTACAAACACGCAAACACAGCAAAACTCTTGGTTGGAATCCATCCAGGTGGGGCAATAACGTTTCTATCCAAAATCTATGTGGGAGCAAATCCAGATGTTATGATAGTTAAAAAAAGCCAGTTCCTTGACCTCATCGAAAGGCATGACGATATAATGGCTGATCGTGGTTTCAACATCCGCCATCTCCTGTTACAAAAAGGGGCAACATTAAACATTCCTGCATTTAGTAAGGGTAAAAATTTATCAAAAAAAGCAGTCACAAGATCTCGGCGAATTGCATCTGTGCGCATTCATGTTGAGAGAGCCATTCGTCGAATGAAATGCTTTAGAATTCTCTCTGGAGTCATCCCAATGAAAGTGCGATTTTCGCTTAATCAAATTCTAACAGTGGTTTCTGTACTGTCAAATTTTGACAAACCACTTTGCAAGTAACCTTTCTTTCTACTAAGCAAAGCTTGCAAAATCCCACTTCCCGTTACCCGGGGAAATGTAAAATTTAGTCGGGTAGTTCACATTTATCAAGTACACTTCCTGCGGGTAATTCAGAAATCACATCTAAAAAATATAGTTTCGCTATTTTCGCTTTCCCGTGAACTGGCATTTTAAGTAAACTTTTTTTTTCCTCTAGATTTTCATCGCTGCGACCACTTTAGTTGCTTCCCTTCTGACCACCTTCCGACATGTTTTCTGTCGTAAAATTTCATAGGTGCATTTTAGCCAGATGGGGGATCGGTTAAGTTCAGAGTTTGTAATGGATACGCATTTTCTCAATGTTATTTTTTATATTTGATTATTATATTTTTTTTTTACTCATTAATTTAAACTGTGGTCTGTAAATACATTTTTTTAAAACTAAACTTTTAGCTTAATTGACTGACAGAAAACCGTATGTCATGTCACTACTTTTTACAATAAAGAGATTTTTTGTTTGTTTCTTTTTTCGTTTTTTTTTTCTTTTTTTTTGCAGTGAATGTGTTTTCAAATTAATGTATTGGATTAAAATAATGTTAAAGTTGTCAACAATGGATTTCTGATTTGTCAAGAAAAATGTGATTTGTTTTAATTTGTTTGTCGTTGCGCTTTCCTGCAAAATCTATGGGTGATGTGAAAATTTGGAGGGAATTACAGAAATTAAAACTACATTACCCTGGGAATTACAGAAATTTCAAAATTCGGCAAGCCCTGCTAAGTATACCCGATGTAACAGCACTTCGTTTTCAATTGAACCAAAAATTGGTACGATCAATCACACATCTTTACCACATAACTTGCTATATAAAAAAAAATTCTTCTTTTTTTTTTGGGGCTGCAACTAAAATTATGTAATTTTTTTGCCATCTCGGCCCCATCTTCTACATGAATGTCCCTAAAGGAGCCGAAAAGGGACCAGTTTAGCATGCTTACTGGTAGGGTTGGAGTGCATTACTTTAAAAAAGTAATGCATTACTTCACCAAAAAATGTAACAATTACTTTTGCATTACTTTGAAAAAGTAATGTGTTACTCCTGCATTACTTTATAGCTTGACTCTGGAAGAAAACAACAATTAAATAATGATATATATTTATAGCGATTATTTGATTGCTCTTTTCTTCCGGTGTCTTGAATATATATATCATTAGATTATTTTTTTGTATATATATATAAAAAATGCCTACATGGTCACATGTTCATTAATGTTCTGCTATGTATTATCGCAAATTTATTTGAATGAATAATTAATAATATTTTTTAACTAAATGAATTATAACAGAAAGAATAAGGAAGTCTATATATAGATGTGTATAAGCTTGAATATGCGAGGGGAGAAAAAAAAAGTCGACGATCTCCTGATTTACATTTACGCCAACCAAGTAATATACCTAGAAGTAGAACAGATCAGTTGCTTATCTTTCCGTCATACATACAATGGAGAGAACAACTTTGTTTCTACGTGTGTGGAGTTTTTTAGGAGACTGCGTTCTGCGGTGATTATGTAATACCGCAAAGTTCAACAGTGTGTGTTTCTGTACATGCTTTCAGTCACAAAGGAATGGCTGCATGAGCGGATTATATATTTTTTAATTATTTGTAGATTAGCGGTAGGAGTTAAAGTGGCAGTTTGCTGTATAAATAAATTTAAAACCACACCTCGAAATGAATCGGCAGTAGGCCTATCAATAAACGCTGAAATAAGTGTAAATATTAACAGGAAAATGTGAAACCGCATAATATTTTAAACCAATTTTATAATAATCAAATATTGAGTAACACACTCGCACACAAAGTGAGTATAATAATGGCATTTTGCATGACTGGTGAGAAACTTCCATGTATTGATGTATAGATTATTTGTTTTGAGCTTTACAGCACCCTGGGCAATGCTAATAAAATTTATTATTGTTCTTGTTACAGTGACCTTTGTTTTTCTTGTTTGTTCTTATTTCAATCAACAACACATGGGATAGCAAAATATATTTTGCTCTTTAGTTTTGGCCACACAAAAAAATCTCTTTCTGGGATGGGATGAAAACAGTTTTAAAAGTGACAACAGACAGAAGGTGCATAACCCACATCGCAATTTTGTGTACACCTACCAAAAAACCACACAAAATATAACTACCTACCCTATTTATTAGTCATGTTACCAGAAACAGATTTTGTGTGTGCCTTGTAATGGTGCTAAAACTGGGTTTGAACCATGGACTTATAGACATGTCAAATATGTTAGAGCTGCACAACCACTAGGATACTATATAGTTAAGAGTTGAAATTGAATCTATTTTATTTTTAAGAGCATTTGTTAAAGCGTCCACTGTTTGACTTACTTTCGACTGTCCTTGTGTGCGGTTGTTACAATGTCAGTTAACAGGACAGCATTCTGGTGCGCGGTGGCACGTCTCACCCATAAACATGGGCCTGATGTCACACTGGCCTTCTTGTTGTCATCCCTAAAATCAATGACTTCATACAGGGCTGCTTGGACATGACGACAACAGCCATCAATCCTGCAACAATAAAAATGTAACACATAGTGACATACAAAAATAAATGTAAATAAGATTTAATGTGGATGATAATGATTTCACATACACGATTAATTCACAAACATACAGTGATAGAAACACACATGTACTAATGTAGTGAGACTAGTTGTCTTGACTACATTGGCATAAAAGTACTGACATAACATTAGCATAAAAGTACTGACACAACCTGAATACTGAGCTTGCACAGTTTAACATTATGGCAGTGAAGAAGATTAAAAGTATCAAATGCCATTCATGCATTTTTTCCCCATTTTTTTTTAGGTCTATTCTATCACTTTAACACCTGATGGTGATGATGATGAACCAAAAAATAGGCTCTTGCTGTACATTATACAATTATACATTTATACTATGTTATCTATAAATTAATCAATTGTGTTTGTTTGTTTGTTTTAACATGGATGAGCCAAAGATAAATTTATGTTTTAATTTGACATACAATAAAGTGTTACTGTATTGTTTTGTATCGGTCAGTGACTAAGTCACAGTGCATTGCAACACAAACCTTAACCTATATCACACAGGAAAGTTTTAAAAGTACAGTATAGGCTACATACCCGCCTTTGCAAGTGCAAAATGCTGACAAGATGCAGCTTCTGGTCCTGTTTCCCAGTGTTGACATGATAATCCAGGGGTAGTAGAAAGCTGCACCTGTTACTGGATCTTTGTCTCTAGTTCTAGGTTTCACATGTGCCTTCAGCGCAAAGTACTCGGAATGTTCTGGAAATGAGACAACTTCCATCGCCTTCACATATCCATCCGTCATCATCGTATATCCTTCTGACTTTTGGAAATCTCGTACGGTTGCATGGTCTAAAGTGCTCATAAGGTACGTGAACACATCGAACATACTGAAAAAAGGCAACGCGGAAAGGTCGCTGCTACCCGCATGAAGTGAAGGGTTCGGTAACTTCACATCGCCGTCGGTCAGTTTGTCAACAATGATTTCTTCTCTGTCTTCGTATAATCCATCGGGATCAAACTCCAGGCTAATACCTCTCGCAATCTCACACAATTCCGCTAGTTCAGTCTTTTTTTGGCCAGACACAGTCACACCACGATCTCTCAAAAAAGCTTGAAATTCAGATACTCGACGCAAGGAAGTCGCCATGTTTGACTGAGTATTGGGCGGAGTAACTCTTACCGTTGCTAGAAAACGAGTAACTTCCCATTTAGGAATTAAGCCTATTCACTGATAAAACCTATTGGGAAGAAAGTAGCTTCGATGTGAACACTGCCACGAGTCACTGATAAAACCTATTGGGAAGAAAGTAGCTTCGATGTGAACACTGCCACGAGTCACTGATAAAACCTATTGGGAAGAACGTAGCTTCGATGTGAACACTGCCACGAGAGATTTGACAGCGTGTTTGGTAGATGCCGCTGATTATATGAAGAAGCGGGTTTGGCAGAATAATCGTAACTTGCAAAACAGATGGTATGATAAAGACGTGTATTGAAGCAAAAAAGTCGGCGAACAAGCAGTTGGGAAAATTTCTTCGCTCAAGAGACGTGAAAGATAAGGAAGCCTACACAAAAAAGCGAAATTACTACAAGCAGTTGATCAGGTTAAAAAAAGCAACTTCAGACAATCATTTACAGAGTATCTGAACGCCAGCATTGCGGATTCAACAGTGTTTTGGAAACAAATCAGGTCAATAAACGGTAGATGCAGAACTCTCTAAAATATAGATCCTAACGCATGTGCAGATTACTTTCAGAATGTGTACAGTTTGCCTAATAGGACAGAAGCGATAGGAACAATAATTATGTCATAGACAACTAAGTGTCCCAGATAATAGTTTTGAACTCTGAAATAACAACTACTGAGATTTCTGCAGCCATCAGACAACTGCGGTCTTGGTCAGCTCCAGGGGCGGATGGTGTACTCACTGAGATGCTAAAGTGTACAGGGTCAGTGCTTTTGCCTCTGCTGTTAAAGCTTTTAAATACGATCTTTAGACAGGCCTCTTTCCCTACAATATGGTGCAATTCCCTAATTGTGCCTATACACAAGAAAGGAGAACTGAATGTACTAGATAATTACAGGGGTATGTCTCTATGCAGTCCTCTAAGTAAAGCTTTTCTCCACATTCTGAATGTGAGGCTTCAGGCTTGGGCAGATGACAATGAGCTTATCGCTGAGGAGCAAGCGGGATGGAGAAGAGGATATTCTACAGTAGATAATGTGTTTGTTTTGCACAGTATATTCAGAAATATCTCCAGAGACGAAGAAAAGTGTATGCTCTATTTGTTGACCTTAAAAAAGCTTTGAGACTGAATAGACAAGCTCTTTGGAATGTATTAGAAGCGTGTGGAATCAAGGAGAAAATGGGTCACATGCTCAGGTCAGTATATGAAACCGTGAAGTGCGGTGTTCGATGCTCCGTGGGAACCTCAAAATGAGTTCTGTACTTTTTTCCTACCTTGTCTCTTACCTTAGCAGTGAAATAATTGAAAAGGGGAAGCATGACATACAAACAGAACCGAACGAGGTAGAAATTTGTTTGTTGCTTTTCGTGGTACTGTACCTGGTCTCCAAAACCAAATCAACAGTCTCAGAAGCGCAGCGGATAAGCTTGGTCTGATTTTGAACGCAAATAAAACGAAAGTTGTCTTTTTTAGAAATGGTGGTTACGTGGCAGGTCATGAGAAATGAAAACGACAGATTGAAAGTGGTCAGTCAATACAAGTATCTGGGTGTAACGTTAACCACAAGATTATGTACCAATACGATTATGACAGATATTGCAGGAAGTGCTAAAGCAGCCGCTATTCAAGTTTGAAGTCGCTGCGGAAATTAGCATGTGTCATCCCTAACGTAGGGCCTACAGTTCAAGGTTTTGGATGCGCAAATCTTTTAGCCAATATTGCTTTATGGTTCAGAAGTGTAGGGCTTTAGTGACTGCAAACGCGTTGAAAATGTCCATTTCAAATGTCCAGTGGTTTTTGAATGTCTCAGCCAGGGTTTGGGGCCGCTATTGCGGGGGGCCGCTATTGCGGGATTTTTTGGGGTCAAAAGTTCTTAAGGCCATTTTGATTCTTTTGTCCTAAAACGTCTACAAACCATTAAAGTATTGTTACTTTTTTAACTTGTGTAGACCATTTCATTTTTTTTTTTCCAAAACGCATAAAAAACAACAGAAAACTTTTGTTACTTAAAAAAAACCTTTAAAATGTTTTCGTTTTTTTTCTCAAAAAATTTGCAGGACACAAAAGCCTACACAGCACACACACTTCCTAACCAGTTTTCTCTCGACGGCCCTAACGTCACTCCCTCCATCAAAGAACAAAGCTTCCTAATCACTCTCTCTTTCTCTCTCTCTCTCTCTCTCTCTCTCTCTCTCTCTTTCTCTCTCTCTCTCTCTCTCTCTCTCTCTCTCTCTCTCTCTCTCTCTCTCTCTCGGCGGTCCTATCGGCCAAAATCAGATAAAACGTCACTTCCTCCATCAAAGAACAAAGCGTGCCTCCGCGGCTAAAATCCAAGGAAACAACGTCACTCCCTCCATCAAAGCACAAAGCGCGCTTCCGCGGCTAAGACCAAAGGAAACAACGTCACCATAAAACAGTTTTTATCAATAACGGGTGAATCTTTATATTCTAACTCCAGGGCCCGACGCTGATGTTGGACACAAACGTGACAAAAAGTAACGCGTCCGGGTTTAGGTGAAACTCCCGGGCAGGCTAAGTCAGTCAGGCGGGGTGGCGGGTGCGGCCTAGGCTGAGCGCTATCGGTAAAACCCGATCAAGACATTTTGGGGAATTTTTTTTCAAAAAAGAGTAACAAACATTTTATGGTTTTGTAGACGTTTTAGGACAAAAGAATCAAAATGGCCTTAAGTACTTAACTACGCAATAGCGGCCCCCCGCAATAGAGAGCCGACGCCGGGAGATACCCGTTATGCATAAATGCTATCCTAAGGTCGATCAAGTATTGGTTAAAAATAATTAGCATGGACCAACACAGATATCCTTTCAGGGTGTATCATATGATGTGTAACTTACCTGAAGGTCAACTCAATTGGGTAACAAGTATAAAAACTCTGCTCTACAAATACCACATAGAAAGAGAATAGACAAGACAAGCTGTAGAAAAAAAAGAGCATTCCTTAGGAATCCAAAAGAGAAATTGGTATGAGACTTTGATACTGAGTGGAAGCAACTGTTACAAGATAGCTATCGGTATTCTTTTTACAGACTGTATAAAACTGTTTGAGAGCAAGAACCATATTGATAAGCATTAGACAAGAAAATATTTAGAGATGTTTTGATACGGTTCCGATTTGGAGTCAGTGAATTGTTTGCTCACAAACGTAGATACAGCTCCCCGACATTCCATAATGTTTGCCCTACATGTGTGGAGGAGGAGACTGAAGTGCATTTCCTGTTTATTTGTCCTGTTTTGTGTGGACTGCGAGAAAGATTTTTTATATCATTTCCGCATCTCGATGTAAATGAGACTGTCAAATACGTTCTAGCAACCAATGACTATGCTACGATTCGTAAAGTAAGTACATTTACCTTGCTTTTAAGATGAATGGAAATAATAAGTATGAATTATAATATTTTTGAAGATTAGTGCTACTACGCATACCAGTGAACACTGCTTCCCTCGATACTGTGCCCATTCACACATTACTATTTAGAATCTTCCCGATGCCGCACTGCTATGTTACGTAAATTTTTCACCTTGCAATGAGCCGGTGGCCTAAGCAATTAAGCTCTTCGTTCGTTCGTTCTCTCTGTCTCTTTCTTTCTCTCTCTGCCTCTCTCTCTCTCTCTCTCTCTCTCTCTCGTACTATATGCCTCGACTAGCAGACTTAACCCACTGACCTCTCAGCATGCCTCGACTACCATGGTAAAAGTCGTTGTACAAGAAACCTCGCGGGAAGCTTTCACCAAAGATCGTGTACATGTACACACACGACCTTTGCTTTCACTATGGCTAGTGACTAAACACTTGGTAGGTGTCGCGTGATGGGGTGTGATGAGGGGTTATTAAGATAAAATTAAATAAATAAACAAAGACTGGACCCTGATGATGTAAACACCACACCCCGGGATTTTCAACAAAATCCAAACTGCCACTTTCCTTGCAACTGTAAAGTGAATAAACATGGAAAACAACAAATTAAATAAGACACTGAGGGAAGGAGGTAAATTTCAAAACAATATTTTAATCAAAGAATAAACATCAAAATAAATCCCAAACCCTGACTTGGCCAAGTCCCCAAACAGTACAATAACAATAACAATGACACACCCCCATGGCTTCACAGAGCCATCCATCACACAGGCGCACAGAGGTCAGCCTCAACAGGTTGACATGGCCATAGCCAATGATAAGACAGTGGTTCACCCAAGGCGACACACCCACCTGGGGGTGTGGCCTCAAACCATTGAGAAAGACCGACCCAGGCCTGACCAATCACAGCAGCCGCTGGACGGGACAGGAACTGGGGCAGGTCATTTACATACCACAACACGCGCTCTGGCGTTCTAACAAAGCGTACTCTAGCAGCAGCTGAAAGGATGCTCCCTCTGCTGTCACGGCAGCAGCAGGAAGACACACATAAGCAACCAAATAGATAGAACTCAATCTTCCTCAAGAGGATTAGTTAAAGCATTCAGAAGTAAGTCCACACAGTCTTTTCCTACTACAGAAGATGGGATGGCGCTTCTCGCCCTTCTGTATAGGTTTAACGGGAGCGTCCTTGACCTACCAGCTGTGGGATTCTGATCTCCACTTATTCTATTGGTGCCTTCGACACTAGGGTCAGTCTCATGAGTCCAGCTATTACCCATCAGGATTAAATATAAAAAGCCAAGCTTACCAATGTCGTCTCTTCCTGTCACAGGAAAGAACACACATATAATCCGGGATAGACAACTCCTGCACCCTCAGCGTCGGGAAGCGCGCGAGGTCTCGACCTCCGCCTCCCCCCAGTCGTAGAAGCGCTCGCTGGTAGATCTCGGCGGGAGCTGTCCTCCCGTCCTCCTCTCGTGGCACCCAGTCCACCAGGCATCCGTCCGGCGACGACATCCTGTGAGACGGGTCGCTCCGGCGACCCGTGAGATCTCCCCAGACGAAGGCGTCAGCGTACAGCGGCAGGCGGCAGTAGACTGGAACGGCGCCAGCTCTCCCAACCCCTACCCTGCTACGAGACTATGCTAACTAGGCTACGTAACTGCCTTGCTGGCAAATTACAGTGTGACCTGGTCACACGCATGCACAAAGCTATGCATGATAAGAGAGAGAGAGAACGTACATGGACCGAGCGTCTATTAATCCAACCAGACCCCTCCCATTACTTCTGCCCTCTATTGCAGGTCAACAGCCCGAAGCCTACTGCAAGACACACGCCTAGCGTGTTACGTGTCAGAACTACACGTGTGGACGGGGACAAGTTCTACTAACACAGATTAGAGAACAATGATTGCTTAGCGCTTAGCATCATTACAAATTCATGGTTCGATGGCAGTTCAGCCCCTGCTCATATGACACCATAATACTTTAAGTCCCCCGCCCCATATGCCCAAAGACATATACATGAATGGCTAAGTACGCTATCTCGCTTGCTCCATCAGACAGGAGTAATATAGGTACTGTTGCTTCTCACAACACTGACAGCCAAACATACAAGGTCCTAACTGACCCACTACATACAGTAGTTCAGCAGCCTAGCGCTGCATAAGCCCTCATGGCTATAAGTAGAAGTCATTAGCCTAACGCCTCACGAGCGTTAGCTAATCTGGGTAGCTAACCTAGTACATTAAACTCAAACTTGAACCGTTAAAGCCTGAAACGAGACAAGGACGCTTGTCACCGCCATGACAAGACTCACGCTTCTCTCAGAATCATTCAAGCCACTTCTACTACATGCATTTCATCCACAGAGAAAACTGATACCCACCCTCTGGCGTTATCAGCGCGAGAATCCAACGAGCGACTCACAGATAAGAATAATTATCTCTCCCTCTGATATTCCCCTTCCCGAGACAAGAGCGGAGATTACTTAGTCTGTTACACTCTCTGCTGCAAAGCAGTTAATCAAAAATGGCCTTCTCCCTCTGTCAATTACAATATGCATTTACTCGATTCACAACAAGCTTAATTACAACGAGCTTACCCCAAACATGGGCTGTGACCAGTCCCTGACGGAATGCACCCTTGGGAAGCATAGCTCTCCCTCCAGCGGCCAAGCCCTCTCCCTGGCGGGAACAACCGCCCAGGGAGGGCTTGGGTGTCCCGGACACCGCAAAAACACGACCTGCTCTCAAGACGGCAAGCAGTGGACTGAACTTCGCTCTGGCGCGAATTCACAACGGTCATCTGCCCTGCGGGTAATTGTCCAATCAAGGACTCTAGTCGGTGTCACGTGGGGACGCTAAGCGCATGCGGCCGCCACGTGAGCTTTCATAAGTCTTGCCCACCCCCCAAAAATTCGAAAGTACCTCCACCCCCTACCCTGACGGCGGGTGGCAACGGGCCTCACCTTTTGACCCTTGATACTAAGTATAGCAGCGCCGAGCGCTGACTCTGCAGATTTCGAATGGGGCGATGCGGCTAAACTTCCACACCAACTCTCACTCTCATTAACTCTCAATTCATGTCGAAATTCCGCGACAGTAGGTCACTGGCAACATCCACAGGCTATAGCTTGTACAGGTCTCCACAGCATTTTGCCTCACTCAGTGGCTGGTCTATATTCAAATAGTGTCCTGCTCTTCGCATAGATCCATCAACCTCGCCACCTCGTTCACGTTCATCGTTGAGGCCATGTAGGAATTCCTAGTTGGCGCTTTCAGAGCTGCATGAAAAAAAAGTGCAGCGAGTGGAGGGTATTTTGAATGACGATAGCATTATGGGCGTCTTTCAGCGAGCAACTAAACAGTCCAGTCGAGTTGGCCAAGTGCGCATGTCATGACGTCATTCGCTGAAAGTTGGTTTATCTCAACTTTAGTTCATCAAAATGGCTGCCACCTCTATTTTCTTTCTTGACGTCTTCCTTGATTGTGATGAAGAAGGCCTTCTGATGAACGAAGGGCGCTCCAAGATGGTTGCCTTGTACCGACAACCATTGCGCATCATTCCACGGGTCCAGGGATACATGGGTGTCGTGGAAAGAATGGATAGTCGCACATTTTCCAGCACTTTCCGCGTGTCACCACCAGTGTTTGACGCACTGCATGACAGGATTGCAATGCAGTGAAACACAAGACAAATAAACTTAATAATTATGTAGCCAATGCAACATTTACCTTTTTTCCATTTTACCCCACCCCTGGTTAAGCAGCGAAATATTATCCACAAAAAAGCAAAGTCAAAGAAACATGTGACGTGCTTCAGCTTTTTTTCCGACGAACAATCATTCTTACCGCTTTTTGTCAGCCATTTTGGAACTAAAGGAACTGGTGGTTTTGCGCAGGTCCGACTAAAGTCGCTGGAGTGACGTCATCGAGCTGAACTAAAGCATCTTTCAGACAACTTTAGTCGGACTCTAGATCCTTTAGTTCTCGCTGAAAGACGCCCTCTGTGAACCCGAGTCACGTGACTCTGGCACAGTTCGCAATAAATGCGTAATAGAATTGATCCCTCGCATTACAGCATTGCGCCAAAAATAGTTCGTTCTAATACTATTTTTCTCTCTACTTTTAGCAGCTGTCAAAACTTGTTTCCATTTCAACACAAACATTTTTTATATCGAATAAACGCTTGTTTATTGCCTCAACAAGAGTAAGAGTTTTGTGCGAAATAGTCTTAGAACTACTTTAATGGCGTATGTCAGGGAGCAGATTGGCTATCCCACAAGCCTCTCGTGTGACCTCCATTTGCATATTTCGGACGAAAACCTTCCATCACGTGATGTCAACTGGGCTAGAGACACTTTCGCCGGCAGGCGAAGTCTCTAGTGAACTAGAATGTGACGATATAGGACAATTTATATTTCATTCCACACGCTTCTGCGCGGCTTGGCAGCATCGCCCTCCACACGTGTGTCAAGCTATGAACACTGCATGCGAAGCGTCAAGTGGAGAGCGTCAGGCGTGCAACGTGTGGAATTCCCTGGTGTACAGCGAGCGGGCTTTAAGACTGTATCATTACACGAGGCGATTCCGCTCGGCCCACGCTGATGCATTCCAACGTCCGTCACTGTGGCAGCCAATCGCTGTTCGGAACAGCGAAGCAATAGCCTCGGTAGTGCTCGATCTGCGCTTGGGAGAGATATTAATTTTGTCGTGAGGACAGCGTCAATGTGGAACGTGTGGAATCACCTCGTGTGATGCGGCCTTGAGGGTTCATAAAGGGTGTCGCCTTTTCCTGTAAATGTGGCCCTACTCTCACTCTCAGTGGCTTCCTTTAAGCAGGGTTCATGTTGTGCCCTGGCCGTCGATGTTCCGTCGAGACATTCAGATCGAGTGTTCTTGAGTTCTCACTGTCTGTGTTTAATGCAGCAAAAACTTTTACTACATACAGACACGTTTTGAAAGATCTTTGTTCGTGATTGACTTGCACCAGAATGTGCAAATGTCCAACCTTTACAACACTCCAGATTTTACTTTTTTATGCAGCAATGATTTCAAAGTTTTCCTCCCGGATGGTTAGTTCAGGTTTACTTTGTCGAAGTATCGATATATTTCTGTTTTCCATTCACAGGGATGTGCACATTGACATTCCTCGATAAGCAATTCTAATTCGTTGCTGTCATCTAAGTGTAGCCACAGAAAGCGCCTCCACTGAATAAGCAAGAAATTGCATGGGCATGTGGGGTACGGGCAATGCTAGCTGTTAAACTTCTCTCGTTCACGTGTAGTGAGAATCAAACTGGTTTTTCCTTCCGATTATACAGCCATCGATTGCATGGTTTTAGTAGTAGATTCCTTTTTTGCAGTATCCGTAGTATGCATTCATGCACTGCGAACGCCTTTCTTAGTTGTGTAGCATTGTATTAAGTTGGAGTTCTTTGTCAAGGAATTTATGTCGGAATATCAAAGAGTAGAGATGCATTCCGCCTATCCTCATCTCGGCATATGAGAAATCTTTAGTTTCCCAACAACTGACTGGAAAGAAATCTGAAGAGAAGATAAACAGGTCAAAGGTCAGACGTGCAGCTGGCCGGAGCATAGTGTTTATAGAAGGAGAAATAGTGCCTGTCACACAGGTGACAAGCCACGTGAGGGCAGAGAGGGGGAACAGATGTAGTTCAAGGGTCTCCCGTTTCTTAATTAGCTACTTAGTTCAGAACTTATGGAGCAGTGGCTGGCCCATGTTTGTGTTGGGGTGTGGAATTTACAGGAACCCTTCATTGGCCTGAGGTTCTGGGACTGTCTGAGACATTGAGATCGGAGGGGTGGAGCCAGAGGAAATAAGAGTTGGAGAGGGAGAGAAGTGGGAGAGAGTAAACGGGGGTGGGGGGTGGAGGGTGGAGGTGGGGGTGGGGATAAGGCAGACAGGGAAATGAGTGGTCACGTTTGTGCCCTTGTGCGCTGCCATGTAAGGATGAAGAATAAAGCAGTTTGAAAAGTCACCGGCTCGACTTGTCCTCTCCACATCCCATCCACGCTATAACATCTACTGCCATGCTCGACAGCCACGCACCTAGCACAGACAGTTCCCGGCCAGTAAACGTTTGGGTCAAACTGTATAGAGAGATTTCTCCCGACATGGCAGCTGTCATCACACAAACAGTCTCATATTGCTCACGTTTTCGCAATAGATCTTGGCGCAGGGGGACGGGGGATGGAGGAGAGAGAAAGGAGGGGGAGGAGGAGGAGGAGAAGAAGAAGTGTCATGTGTTCAAGTGCGTCAATGGTTTGGCCCCGCTGTATCTGGTTGAGCTCCTCAAGACTTATAAGCCTGTGAGGGATCTCAGATCTTCGGCGCAGTCATTACTCCATGTGCCACGCTACAACACCAAGCGATCTGGGGAGAGAGCATTCTCTTATGCTGGACCAAAACTCTGGAACGATATCCCAGACAGATTGAGGAAATCTCTTTCAATACAGACTTTCAAGTCACAGCTAAAAACTCTTTTATTCAAAGGGTGAACGTTTTGAGCGCCTTGAGCATGCCTTTGGGTGTGAGATTGGCGCTATATAAGAGCCAAAATACATACATACATACATACATACATACATACATACATACATACATACATACATACATACAAGAAGAAGAAGAAGAAGAAGAAGAAAAAAGAGAGAGAGAGAGAGAGAGAGAGAGAGAGAGAGAGAGAGAGAGAGAGAGATTGATTCTTTATTTATCAAGGATGAAATTTTAGGCATTTCTGCCTTTCTTACAAATTGTCCTTGCTCATAAAGAAATGAAAACATGGATAGATAAGACAAAAAATGCACAGTAGCTAATGTATGTACAATAGTTGGTAAGGTATAAGAAGAATATGCTCAACAATGACAAAGATTTTAGTAGATGCCTTTGACAACTGTCAGCTCAGTGAGTCTTCAAGTTCAAGCAAATACGTGTCATATGTACAAGCGAAAGCAGTGAGATAATCTGAATAGATAATCACGTATGGATGCTTTAAAGGACTTCATGGAAGTATTGTTCCTTAGGTGCAATGGGAGTGCATTCCATATCATAACACCTGAATATGTAATACTGCCTTTGAAAATGTCTACTCTAGGTTGTGGTAGAATGAAAGTGTCGCGACATAGTGAATGACTTGTTTGGGGACGAATGAAGAGATCAGTAAGATACTTCGGTGCTCGTGAATGAGCAATTTGTGCAAAAGGATGCATTTGTTGAGGACAAGGTGTTTTTGGAAGGGCAGTATGCCAAGATTTCTGATCTTTTCATCCATACAGAGAGAGAGAGAGAGAGAGAGAAAGAGAGAGAGATAAAGAGAAAGAGAGAGAGAGTGTGTGTGTGTGTGTGTGTGTCTCTGTGTGTGTTAGTGTGTGTGTGTGTGTGTGTTAGTGTGTGTCTGTGCGTGTGCGTGTGTGTGTGTGTGTGTGTGTGTGTGTGTGTGTGTGTGTGTGTGTGTGTGTGTGTGTGTGTGTGATGTTTGGAAATGCCGTCTTTCATCGACAGTATCGAATGTGGGTCGAAGTGTCTCTCTGGCATCTGTGCTGTAGAATACAGATACTTGACCTAGCGACTCTCGGAAGTACAAAACGTTGCGATACTTACAGTGACATTTGAAAACAAATGCGAGAGCACCTACTCGGAGACTCCGAGTCTCATCTTGCCGTGTACACTGGTTTTCTGACTTTCTTTTCTAGCCATGCAGCGAGTTCCGAACATATTGCTGCTGCTGTGTGTGGCCTTCCTCTGGGTACACTTGTCCTCGGAGGAGCCGCTGCTGCACAACTCCGTCGACTGCTCGCCATGCAACTGCACGCAAGACGTCACTACAGGGGACATCACTGCCAACTGCTCTAACTTAGGCCTGGAGAAGTTACCTCCCTCCCTAACACGACCACTGTTCTTCTGCTGAATAACTGCAATCTGACCAGCTTCTCTTCGGATGCTTTCAAACAGCTCCCCCGACTCCGCCTGCTCAATGTCAGCTATTGCAGACTGACCAACATCAGCAGAGAGGCCTTCGCGCCTCTCAGCCACCTGGAAACACTGGACATTTCTTGTAACCCCGACCTTGGACTGGACATGCTGACCACGGCACTGAGAGGCTTCCCGGTGAACGCGAGTCTGAGGCTCTTGAACGCATCCGAGGTAAGGAATACTTCTGTTCCAAATACCAGGAAGTCATGTGGGAGTCCCATGAATGGGGAGGCTGTTGCAAACGTGGATTTTATTTATTTGGGAAGCGTGGTAGAAGTTCTGTATGTGGTTGAAGCGTGTTGCTTATTTCGGTATACATTTTGTTCCTATACCTGTTTCGATATCTTTCGAAACGTTACAAGGCTTTTCCTGTGTATATGTCAAATCAATGTGTTTTAAATTTATTTCCTCCTTTTTTATATATATATCTCTCTCTCATGTGTCCCCTTACACTAATAAAGGAACAAAGTCTTTGAATTTGATATTAATTACCTCCAATATATGTGATCAGAAAATGTACAGACTTTTTCCCTCTTGCACTCACATTAACGAGCATACAAGTGAAATGTGGGCGAGAGAGAAATTCCCATTAGTTGCGACCGCAGACACTGGCCCAAACATAGACGGTGCTTTTGTGTGAACCAGTAGGACAAGTTCCCAGCACACCACAATGAGCTTGCCCTCTGACTGGACCAGTGGGACAAGTTCCCTTCACACCACAATGAGCACACTCTATGACTGAATCAGTGGGACAAGTTCCCAGCACACCACCATGAGCTCGTCCTATGACTGAACAAGTGGGACAAGTACCCAGCACTCCACCATGAGCACACCCTGTGACCGAACCAGTGGGACAAGTTCCCAGCACACCACCATGAGCTTGCCCTCTGACTAGGCCAGCGGGACAAGTTCCCTTCACACCATATTGAGCAGAGCTATGACTGAACCAGTGGAACAAGTTCCCTTCACACCACCATGAG
>JAWQFJ010011043.1:0-12500 GCA_034096865.1 Theodoxus fluviatilis
CCTCGTGCTTGACTTTTTTTTTTATTTGTCCCCCCCCCCCCCCCCTAAAAATAAAGTGGTAAACCGTACCCACTCCTACGTCCATGGTACATGATACATGTACCGAAGTGTCTTTGTTGGGTAAAACACTACTGAACTTTTACCTTAGCCAGTTAGTACTCTGCATACTTTAAGATAAATTCCTTTCAATCTGTATGAGCAAATAAATTAATAATAGGCGAGATTAAATAATTCACTCACACACAAAAAGATGAAGAAAAGAAGCTGGTGCATTCTTCTAAATTGATTTTCCCATACATAATTGATGAATGAAAATATCATTTTTATTCAGCAGACTTAAAAAAAAATTTTTTTTTTAAGTTAAAAATCATACAGCAAATGTCAGTTCATTTTATAAAATGATAGGTATCTAAGACAGCTGTTCACTTACTGTTTGATTCATAACATTTTTAAATCTTCTATCTATAATGCCTTGCTTGCTGTGACTTTTTTTCAGCATAACTGCAGTTCTGGCAGAGGTTGGGAACATGATAATGCAAAGGCATTCCAGGTACATGTGATTTTATTTACCTTCTTGCTAATAATCAACTACCATGTTATTAGAAGAACAGCTTGCCTTTGTACTATTCTATTATTGGAATGACAGTTCAGTTTACAACAACAACAGCTATCCAAATTTAGTAATAGAGAAAATCTCACAGTTAATTTTATAAAATTGAAACAGACTGAAAACAACTGCGGTACAGTTTGGTGAAATCAATTTAGCTTAAGGGGGCACTATACCTGATTATTCATTTTATTTAATTTATTTTCTTAATTTTTATTTTATTCATGAACATTATTCATGTTTCAAAATGTTTATGTAAACAAACATAAAACTCTCTACACAATGTTACAAGCTGAAATGATTGGTCTACACAACAATGCGACAGTTTGCCGTCAGTTTAGGGAACAAATGTGTTTTCCAGAACTGCTTCAATTTGTAGACAGCAGTTTCCCAATAAGTCTCATCAAAATGGACCTCAACTGTCTCAATCCCTTTTGTTGTGTAAACGCAAAGGAAGCATTTTCTGTGTCCAGTGACAGCCATCTGACATTGCATTTGGTGGTAGTAGTCATGTGTTGGCTTCACTCGGAACTGGTTGCTTTCATCCACCTCACAGTAGTCGGATAATGCAATCTTGGGTTGGTGATTTCTAAATTTAAATGAGCATTTCACCTCCACCAAGAATGTACCACAGTCTTTGTCTTCACATTCAAAAATGGCATCTGGGCTGGCTCCAAGAAATGGTGTCTGGGGTGAAATGACCAGACCTGGTTGTCGAAAAGTACATTTCCTGTGGCGGTAACGGTGGGCTTTATGAAACAACTTGAGAGCTTTTTCTTCATTGTCTTGACCAAATTTAATTGCTGCGGGCAAGGATTTCTCACAAAGGGAACTATCCTTTAGTAAGGCATTTGCTGTGTTGTCAAGATTGGTCGAATGTAGCACTTTCTTTGTGTTTGAGGCAGTTACCAGACCTTTTCTCATGGACACCCAGTTTTTGTTATGGCGCTGACCCCTCGTTTCTCTCTCAATCGATGCTACATCTGCGTCAGTATATTTATACTGTTCCAAATAACTCTGAGCACAGTCACATTCATCATCAACACACACATGATCCTTTAAGAAGTCACACACTCGTTCTATGGGAGTTGTGCAAGACAGGGGAGGTGCTTCAAAGGGAATATCTTTTGGCTGAACCTCCCACACCTGCAACATGCAGGCGTCTGGTTGGGTTTCTTTCACGTCTTTGAGAAAGTCCTCCACCGATGCCATCACTGAGGTGTCTGCGACTGGTCTGTAGACACCTTGAAGAGGACGAAGTGGTCTGCACAAGCACAAACAAATGAAAGGTCAGGTTATAATTATTAATTGTATTTTTTTTTTTTTGGCTGTAAATAAGTATAATAATGGTTTCTGTCTCATTTGCAGAATGTGGGTGGACAACTGCCTGAGCCTGAATATCCCCAAACAGATGCACTTGGGGCACCTTCGACAACAGCAGGTGAAGAACGTGTTCCAGAAAATCCCATACCTATTGAGCATACTGTTGAAATAAACATACAAACTCCACCATCACAAACTCACCCACAAACAAACATTCATGTTGATGACGACCTGAAATGGACTTGTCAACACTGTTGCAAAGCAAACATTGTTACAAATGAGCAAAAAAAGCAAGCTGCTGTCGCTGGGTTCATAAGTCACATAATGGCTTCAGACAGAAATTGTTTTGAGCACACAGGCATTCCGAACAGAAATTTGTTCCAAAAACTTTTCAAGTGGATTGAACCTGCCACAAAAAATGTGAAAACCTGGAATGGAGACAATAAACTGACACCAGGCAGAGATCCTCGCGGAAGAACACAGTACAAGATTACACCTTTCAAATGCTTCCTGCTGACCTTGGTTCGAATCCGAAAGGGCTTCGACACAAAACACATGTCATATCTTTTCGGGATCTCTCAAAGCCATGTCAGCCGCATTTTCATATTGTGGGTAAATCTTTTGGATCAGTGCTTGAAACCACTCCTAAAGTGGCCTACTCGAGAAGTTGCAAAAGCAAATCTTCCAAAATCTTTTGCAGAATATCCAAGAACAAGATGTGTGATTGACTGTACCGAATTTCAAGTTGAAAAACCATTTCAACCTTTAGCTCAACGACAAACATTTTCAAACTACAAACACGCAAACACAGCAAAACTCTTGGTTGGAATCCATCCAGGTGGGGCAATAACGTTTCTATCCAAAATCTATGTGGGAGCAAATCCAGATGTTATGATAGTTAAAAAAAGCCAGTTCCTTGACCTCATCGAAAGGCATGACGATATAATGGCTGATCGTGGTTTCAACATCCGCCATCTCCTGTTACAAAAAGGGGCAACATTAAACATTCCTGCATTTAGTAAGGGTAAAAATTTATCAAAAAAAGCAGTCACAAGATCTCGGCGAATTGCATCTGTGCGCATTCATGTTGAGAGAGCCATTCGTCGAATGAAATGCTTTAGAATTCTCTCTGGAGTCATCCCAATGAAAGTGCGATTTTCGCTTAATCAAATTCTAACAGTGGTTTCTGTACTGTCAAATTTTGACAAACCACTTTGCAAGTAACCTTTCTTTCTACTAAGCAAAGCTTGCAAAATCCCACTTCCCGTTACCCGGGGAAATGTAAAATTTAGTCGGGTAGTTCACATTTATCAAGTACACTTCCTGCGGGTAATTCAGAAATCACATCTAAAAAATATAGTTTCGCTATTTTCGCTTTCCCGTGAACTGGCATTTTAAGTAAACTTTTTTTTTCCTCTAGATTTTCATCGCTGCGACCACTTTAGTTGCTTCCCTTCTGACCACCTTCCGACATGTTTTCTGTCGTAAAATTTCATAGGTGCATTTTAGCCAGATGGGGGATCGGTTAAGTTCAGAGTTTGTAATGGATACGCATTTTCTCAATGTTATTTTTTATATTTGATTATTATATTTTTTTTTTACTCATTAATTTAAACTGTGGTCTGTAAATACATTTTTTTAAAACTAAACTTTTAGCTTAATTGACTGACAGAAAACCGTATGTCATGTCACTACTTTTTACAATAAAGAGATTTTTTGTTTGTTTCTTTTTTCGTTTTTTTTTTCTTTTTTTTTTGCAGTGAATGTGTTTTCAAATTAATGTATTGGATTAAAATAATGTTAAAGTTGTCAACAATGGATTTCTGATTTGTCAAGAAAAATGTGATTTGTTTTAATTTGTTTGTCGTTGCGCTTTCCTGCAAAATCTATGGGTGATGTGAAAATTTGGAGGGAATTACAGAAATTAAAACTACATTACCCTGGGAATTACAGAAATTTCAAAATTCGGCAAGCCCTGCTAAGTATACCCGATGTAACAGCACTTCGTTTTCAATTGAACCAAAAATTGGTACGATCAATCACACATCTTTACCACATAACTTGCTATATAAAAAAAAATTCTTCTTTTTTTTTTGGGGCTGCAACTAAAATTATGTAATTTTTTTGCCATCTCGGCCCCATCTTCTACATGAATGTCCCTAAAGGAGCCGAAAAGGGACCAGTTTAGCATGCTTACTGGTAGGGTTGGAGTGCATTACTTTAAAAAAGTAATGCATTACTTCACCAAAAAATGTAACAATTACTTTTGCATTACTTTGAAAAAGTAATGTGTTACTCCTGCATTACTTTATAGCTTGACTCTGGAAGAAAACAACAATTAAATAATGATATATATTTATAGCGATTATTTGATTGCTCTTTTCTTCCGGTGTCTTGAATATATATATCATTAGATTATTTTTTTGTATATATATATAAAAAATGCCTACATGGTCACATGTTCATTAATGTTCTGCTATGTATTATCGCAAATTTATTTGAATGAATAATTAATAATATTTTTTAACTAAATGAATTATAACAGAAAGAATAAGGAAGTCTATATATAGATGTGTATAAGCTTGAATATGCGAGGGGAGAAAAAAAAGTCGACGATCTCCTGATTTACATTTACGCCAACCAAGTAATATACCTAGAAGTAGAACAGATCAGTTGCTTATCTTTCCGTCATACATACAATGGAGAGAACAACTTTGTTTCTACGTGTGTGGAGTTTTTTAGGAGACTGCGTTCTGCGGTGATTATGTAATACCGCAAAGTTCAACAGTGTGTGTTTCTGTACATGCTTTCAGTCACAAAGGAATGGCTGCATGAGCGGATTATATATTTTTTAATTATTTGTAGATTAGCGGTAGGAGTTAAAGTGGCAGTTTGCTGTATAAATAAATTTAAAACCACACCTCGAAATGAATCGGCAGTAGGCCTATCAATAAACGCTGAAATAAGTGTAAATATTAACAGGAAAATGTGAAACCGCATAATATTTTAAACCAATTTTATAATAATCAAATATTGAGTAACACACTCGCACACAAAGTGAGTATAATAATGGCATTTTGCATGACTGGTGAGAAACTTCCATGTATTGATGTATAGATTATTTGTTTTGAGCTTTACAGCACCCTGGGCAAATGCTAATAAAATTTATTATTGTTCTTGTTACAGTGACCTTTGTTTTTCTTGTTTGTTCTTATTTCAATCAACAACACATGGGATAGCAAAATATATTTTGCTCTTTAGTTTTGGCCACACAAAAAAATCTCTTTCTGGGATGGGATGAAAACAGTTTTAAAAGTGACAACAGACAGAAGGTGCATAACCCACATCGCAATTTTGTGTACACCTACCAAAAAAAACACACAAAATATAACTACCTACCCTATTTATTAGTCATGTTACCAGAAACAGATTTTGTGTGTGCCTTGTAATGGTGCTAAAACTGGGTTTGAACCATGGACTTATAGACATGTCAAATATGTTAGAGCTGCACAACCACTAGGATACTATATAGTTAAGAGTTGAAATTGAATCTATTTTATTTTTAAGAGCATTTGTTAAAGCGTCCACTGTTTGACTTACTTTCGACTGTCCTTGTGTGCGGTTGTTACAATGTCAGTTAACAGGACAGCATTCTGGTGCGCGGTGGCACGTCTCACCCATAAACATGGGCCTGATGTCACACTGGCCTTCTTGTTGTCATCCCTAAAATCAATGACTTCATACAGGGCTGCTTGGACATGACGACAACAGCCATCAATCCTGCAACAATAAAAATGTAACACATAGTGACATACAAAAATAAATGTAAATAAGATTTAATGTGGATGATAATGATTTCACATACACGATTAATTCACAAACATACAGTGATAGAAACACACATGTACTAATGTAGTGAGACTAGTTGTCTTGACTACATTGGCATAAAAGTACTGACATAACATTAGCATAAAAGTACTGACACAACCTGAATACTGAGCTTGCACAGTTTAACATTATGGCAGTGAAGAAGATTAAAAGTATCAAATGCCATTCATGCATTTTTTCCCCATTTTTTTTTAGGTCTATTCTATCACTTTAACACCTGATGGTGATGATGATGAACCAAAAAATAGGCTCTTGCTGTACATTATACAATTATACATTTATACTATGTTATCTATAAATTAATCAATTGTGTTTGTTTGTTTGTTTTAACATGGATGAGCCAAAGATAAATTTATGTTTTAATTTGACATACAATAAAGTGTTACTGTATTGTTTTGTATCGGTCAGTGACTAAGTCACAGTGCATTGCAACACAAACCTTAACCTATATCACACAGGAAAGTTTTAAAAGTACAGTATAGGCTACATACCCGCCTTTGCAAGTGCAAAATGCTGACAAGATGCAGCTTCTGGTCCTGTTTCCCAGTGTTGACATGATAATCCAGGGGTAGTAGAAAGCTGCACCTGTTACTGGATCTTTGTCTCTAGTTCTAGGTTTCACATGTGCCTTCAGCGCAAAGTACTCGGAATGTTCTGGAAATGAGACAACTTCCATCGCCTTCACATATCCATCCGTCATCATCGTATATCCTTCTGACTTTTGGAAATCTCGTACGGTTGCATGGTCTAAAGTGCTCATAAGGTACGTGAACACATCGAACATACTGAAAAAAGGCAACGCGGAAAGGTCGCTGCTACCCGCATGAAGTGAAGGGTTCGGTAACTTCACATCGCCGTCGGTCAGTTTGTCAACAATGATTTCTTCTCTGTCTTCGTATAATCCATCGGGATCAAACTCCAGGCTAATACCTCTCGCAATCTCACACAATTCCGCTAGTTCAGTCTTTTTTTGGCCAGACACAGTCACACCACGATCTCTCAAAAAAGCTTGAAATTCAGATACTCGACGCAAGGAAGTCGCCATGTTTGACTGAGTAATGGGCGGAGTAACTCTTACCGTTGCTAGAAAACGAGTAACTTCCCATTTAGGAATTAAGCCTATTCACTGATAAAACCTATTGGGAAGAAAGTAGCTTCGATGTGAACACTGCCACGAGTCACTGATAAAACCTATTGGGAAGAAAGTAGCTTCGATGTGAACACTGCCACGAGTCACTGATAAAACCTATTGGGAAGAAAGTAGCTTCGATGTGAACACTGCCACGAGAGATTTGACAGCGTGTTTGGTAGATGCCGCTGATTATATGAAGAAGCGGGTTTGGCAGAATAAACGTAACTTGCAAAACAGATGGTATGATAAAGACGTGTATTGAAGCAAAAAAGACGGCGAACAAGCAGTTGGGAAAATTTCTTCGCTCAAGAGACGTGAAAGATAAGGAAGCCTACACAAAAAAGCGAAATTACTACAAGCAGTTGATCAGGTTAAAAAAAGCAACTTCAGACAATCATTTACAGAGTATCTGAACGCCAGCATTGCGGATTCAACAGTGTTTTGGAAACAAATCAGGTCAATAAACGGTAGATGCAAAACTCTCTCAAATATAGATCCTAACGCATGTGCAGATTACTTTCAGAATGTGTACAGTTTGCCTTATAGGACAGAAGCGATAGGAACAATAATTATGTCATAGACAACTAAGTGTCCCAGATAATAGTTTTGAACTCTGAAATAACAACTACTGAGATTTCTGCAGCCATCAGACAAATGCGGTCTTGATCAGCTCCAGGGGCGGATGATGTACTCACTGAGATGCTAAAGTGTACAGGGTCAGTGCTTTTGCCTCTGCTGTTAAAGCTTTTAAATACGATCTTTAGACAGGCCTCTTTCCCTACAATCTGGTGCAATTCCCTAATTGTGCCTATACACAAGAAAGGAGAACTGAATGTACTAGATAATTACAGGGGTATGTCTCTATGCAGTCCTCTTAGTAAAGCTTTTCTCCACATTCTGAATGTGAGGCTTCAGGCTTGGGCAGATGACAATGAGCTTATCGCTGAGGAGCAAGCGGGATGGAGAAGAGGATATTCTACAGTAGATAATGTGTTTGTTTTGCACAGTATATTCAGAAATATCTCCAGAGACGAAGAAAAGTGTATGCTCTATTTGTTGACCTTAAAAAAGCTTTGAGACTGAATAGACAAGCTCTTTGGAATGTATTAGAAGCGTGTGGAATCAAGGAGAAAATGGGTCACATGCTCAGGTCAGTATATGAAACCGTGAAGTGCGGTGTTCGATGCTCCGTGGGAACCTCAAAATGAGTTCTGTACTTTTTTCCTACCTTGTCTCTTACCTTAGCAGTGAAATAATTGAAAAGGGGAAGCATGACATACAAACAGAACCGAACGAGGTAGAAATTTGTTTGTTGCTTTTCGTGGTACTGTACCTGGTCTCCAAAACCAAATCAACAGTCTCAGAAGCGCAGCGGATAAGCTTGGTCTGATTTTGAACGCAAATAAAACGAAAGTTGTCTTTTTTAGAAATGGTGGTTACGTGGCAGGTCATGAGAAATGAAAACGACAGATTGAAAGTGGTCAGTCAATACAAGTATCTGGGTGTAACGTTAACCACAAGATTATGTACCAATACGATTATGACAGATATTGCAGGAAGTGCTAAAGCAGCCGCTATTCAAGTTTGAAGTCGCTGCGGAAATTAGCATGTGTCATCCCTAACGTAGGGCCTACAGTTCAAGGTTTTGGATGCGCAAATCTTTTAGCCAATATTGCTTTATGGTTCAGAAGTGTAGGGCTTTAGTGACTGCAAACGCGTTGAAAATGTCCATTTCAAATGTCCAGTGGTTTTTGAATGTCTCAGCCAGGGTTTGGGGCCGCTATTGCGGGGGGCCGCTATTGCGGGATTTTTTGGGGTCAAAAGTTCTTAAGGCCATTTTGATTCTTTTGTCCTAAAACGTCTAAAAACCATTAAAGTATTGTTACTTTTTTAACTTGTGTAGACCATTTCCATTTTTTTGTTCCAAAACGCATAAAAAACAACAGAAAACTTTTGTTACTTAAAAAAAACCTTTAAAATGTTTTCGTTTTTTTTCTCAAAAAATTTGCAGGACACAAAAGCCTACACAGCACACACACTTCCTAACCAGTTTTCTCTCGACGGCCCTAACGTCACTCCCTCCATCAAAGAACAAAGCTTCCTAATCACTCTCTCTTTCTCTCTCTCTCTCTCTCTCTCTCTCTCTCTCTCTCTCTCTCTCTCTCTCTCTCTCTCTCTCTCTCTCTCTCTCTCTCGGCGGTCCTATCGGCCAAAATCAGATAAAACGTCACTTCCTCCATCAAAGAACAAAGCGTGCCTCCGCGGCTAAAATCCAAGGAAACAACGTCACTCCCTCCATCAAAGCACAAAGCGCGCTTCCGCGGCTAAGACCAAAGGAAACAACGTCACCATAAAACAGTTTTTATCAATAACGGGTGAATCTTTATATTCTAACTCCAGGGCCCGACGCTGATGTTGGACACAAACGTGACAAAAAGTAACGCGTCCGGGTTTAGGTGAAACTCCCCGGGCAGGCTAAGTCAGTCAGGCGGGGTGGCGGGTGCGGCCTAGGCTGAGCGCTATCGGTAAAACCCGATCAAGACATTTTGGGGAATTTTTTTTCAAAAAAGAGTAACAAAAGTTTTTTGGTTTTGTAGACGTTTTAGGACAAAAGAATCAAAATGGCCTTAAGTACTTTTGACAAAAAAAAAATCCCGCAATAGCGGCCCCCCGCAATAGAGAGCCGACGCCGGGAGATACCCGTTATGCATAAATGCTATCCTAAGGTCGATCAAGTATTGGTTAAAAATAATTAGCATGGACCAACACAGATATCCTTTCAGGGTGTATCATATGATGTGTAACTTACCTGAAGGTCAACTCAATTGGGTAACAAGTATAAAAACTCTGCTCTACAAATACCACATAGAAAGAGAATAGACAAGACAAGCTGTAGAAAAAAAGAGCATTCCTTAGGAATCCAAAAGAGAAATTGGTATGAGACTTTGATACTGAGTGGAAGCAACTGTTACAAGATAGCTATCGGTATTCTTTCTACAGACTGTATAAAACTGTTTGAGAGCAAGAACCATATTGATAAGCATTAGACAAGAAAATATTTAGAGATGTTTTGATACGGTTCCGATTTGGAGTCAGTGAATTGTTTGCTCACAAACGTAGATACAGCTCCCCGACATTCCATAATGTTTGCCCTACATGTGTGGAGGAGGAGGAGACTGAAGTGCATTTCCTGTTTATTTGTCCTGTTTTGTGTGGACTGCGAGAAAGATTTTTAATATCATTTCCGCATCTCGATGTAAATGAGACTGTCAAATACGTTCTAGCAACCAATGACTATGCTACGATTCGTAAAGTAAGTACATTTACCTTGCTTTTAAGATGAGAACGGTAGGAATGGAAATACTAAGTATGAATTATAATATTTTTGAAGATTAGTGCTACTACGCATACCAGTGAACACTGTTTCCCTCGATACTGTGCCCATTCACACATTAGGCCTACTATTTAGAATCTTCCCGATGCCGCACTGCTATGTTATGTAAATTTTTCACCTTGCAATGGGCCGGTGGCCTAAGCAATTAAGTTATTCGTTCGTTCGTTCTCTCTGTCTCTTTCTTTCTCTCTCTGCCTCTATCTCTCTCTCTGTCTCTCTCTCTGTCTGTCTGTCTCTCTGTCTCTCTCTCTCTCTCTCTCTCTCTCTCTCTCTCTCTCTCTCTCTCTCTCTCTCTCTCGTACTATATGCCTCGACTAGCAGACTTAACCCACTGACCTCACAGCATGCCTCGACTACCATGGTAAAAGCCGTTGTACAAGAAACCTCGCGGGTAGCTTTCACCAAAGATCGTGTACATGTACACACACGACCTTTGCTTTCACTATGGCTAGTGACTAAACACTTGGTAGGTCACTGGCAACATCCACAGGCTATAGCTTGTACAGGTCTCCACAGCATTTTGCCTCACTCAGTGGCTGGTCTATATTCAAATAGTGTCCTGCTCTTCGCATAGATCCATCAACCTCGCCACCTCGTTCACGTTCATCGTTGAGGCCATGTAGGAATTCCTAGTTGGCGCTTTCAGAGCTGCATGAAAAAAAAGTGCAGCGAGTGGAGGGTATTTTGAATGACGATAGCATTCTGGGCGTCTTTCAGCGAGCAACTAAACAGTCCAGTCGAGTTGGCCAAGTGCGCATGTCATGACGTCATTCGCTGAAAGTTGGTTTATCTCAACTTTAGTTCATCAAAATGGCTGCCACCTCTATTTTCTTTCTTGACGTCTTCCTTGATTGTGATGAAGAAGGCCTTCTGATGAACGAAGGGCGCTCCAAGATGGTTGCCTTGTACCGACAACCATTGCGCATCATTCCACGGGTCCAGGGATACATGGGTGTCGTGGAAAGAATGGATAGCCGCACATTTTCCAGCACTTTCCGCGTGTCACCACCAGTGTTTGACGCACTGCATGACAGGATTGCAATGCAGTGAAACACAAGACAAATAAACTTAATAATTATGTAGCCAATGCAACATTTACCTTTTTTCCATTTTACCCCACCCCTGGTTAAGCAGCGAAATATTATCCACAAAAAAGCAAAGTCAAAGAAACATGTGACGTGCTTCAGCTTTTTTTCCGACGAACAATCATTTTTACCGCTTTTTGTCAGCCATTTTGGAACTAAAGGAACTGGTGGTTTTGCGCAGGTCCGACTAAAGTCGCTGGAGTGACGTCATCGAGCTGAACTAAAGCATCTTTCAGACAACTTTAGTCGGACTCTAGATCCTTTAGTTCTCGCTGAAAGACGCCCTCTGTGAACCCGAGTCACGTGACTCTGGCACAGTTCGCAATAAATGCGTAATAGAATTGATCCCTCGCATTACAGCATTGCGCCAAAAATAGCTCGTTCTGATACTATTTTTCTCTCTACTTTTAGCAGCTGTCAAAACTTCTTTCCATTTCAACACAAACATTTTTTATATCGAATAAACGCTTGTTTATTGCCTCAACAAGAGTAAGTTAAGAGTTTTGTGCGAAATAGTCTTAGAACTACTTTAATGGCGTATGTCAGGGAGCAGATTGGCTATCCCACAAGCCTCTCATGTGACCTCCATTTGCATATTTCGGACGAAAACCTTCCATCACGTGATGTCAACTGGGCTAGAGACACTTTCGAAGGCAGGCGAAGTATCTAGTGAACTAGAATGTGACGATATAGGACAGTTTACATTTCATTCCACATGCTTCTGCGCGGCTTGGCAGCATCGCCCTCCACACGTGTGGCAAGCGATGAGCACTGCATGCGAAGCGTCAAGTCGAGAGCGTCAGGCGTGGAACGTGTGGAATCGCCTGGTGTACAGCGAGCGGGCTTTAAGACTGTATCATTACACGAGGCGAGTCCGCACGGCCCACACTGATGCATTCCAATGTCCGTCACTGTGGCAGCCAATCGCTGTTCGGAACAGCGAAGCAATAGCCTCGGTAGTGCGGGGTCGGCTCTCTATTGCGGAGGGCCGCTATTGCGGGATTGTTTTTGGTCAAAAGTTCTTAAGGCCATTTTGATTCTTTTGTCCTAAAACGCATACAAAACCATACA
>JAWQFJ010011044.1:0-20000 GCA_034096865.1 Theodoxus fluviatilis
GCACGCGCACATGAGAAAGAAAGAGAGAGTGACCAAAACTATGCTATTGATTTACCATGGTGTCCTTCTTTTAAACAAAAATGTCTTGGAAGAGCTCCAACATACTGTAGACTGTTAAGCCATTTCTAATTTTAGCACCAGGTGCAGTGCAGTATCCTAAGATAATGAAACTGCGGGGAAAATGTATTTTGCATGCTAAAAAATTCGTTATGAGCCATTTTATTAAATTGAACAGCTGTATTATCCATATTTGTCTACAACCTTCATTCAAATATCATGTTGCAGAAAAATCTGAAAGTGTAAAAAGGGCAAACTCTTTCGGTAGTGGACTTGCAAGCTTTGTTATAGAAAGTTTGTGGCAGTTTTGAGGTGTGAGTGAAGGAATTCTTCCTACATCCTGGAAGATCTGAAGATGTCAGAAAGACTGAGATTGCTATGAACAGGTAGAAAATAGATCTTGTCTGTGACCATTGCCATTTGCAGCATGTGGAAACAGAAGAAAGAAATTGTCCAAACTTTAGCATGCACCTGAGTCAATGTAACAGTAAATTACTGCTACTACTACTACCAGTGCTACATTGCTACCACAATGTTGTCACTACTACTACCACATCAAATACTGCTACTACTTCAAGCACTGCTACTACTACTACTATTTCTACTACTACTACTACTACTACTACTACTAACAACACTACTACTACTACTACTACTACTACTACTACTACTACTACTACTAATACTACTACTACTACTACTAGTGATGTAGTTTCTTGTAATTTTGGGGCTTCAGGTCTAGCCAATCATCCCTTAGTATTTTTGGTTTACCATCTTTGAAGTTTGGTCACACCCATTACAACAACAATGCTGTATCAGGTTGGTGATATTTGCATTCTACCAGATTTTGGTAGTTTCATTCAAGCAAAGATTGCAGATCTTCCAGAAGGCCTATATTTATCTGATTTTGCATATGATTGTGATAATATATAGATGATGCATAACATTTGTGATTGCTTTCCATGTGTTACTATTTTATTCTTGCCTGGTTTTATTATTTTGTTTGAACGATGAAATTTGTCTTTACGTTATATGATATAACAAAGTATACTTGCACAATATTTATTTCTTTATATTGCTTGCACATTTCCAGTTTGGAATGGATTAGTTCCGTCTGTCTGCCCATGAAGGGTCAAAGGTGGCCATTGCATTGAGTTTTACACTTCATGGCAAAAAGGTGCTGTCAGGCAGGTGTACCTTCAGACTGTGATCTAAATCATCCATTTCACTTTGTCAGCATTCCCGTTGGCTCTCAATGCCTCTGGCTTGGATGTCTGGCATATCAAATGATCTGCAGTTGACTGCATTATGTTTTGCTTGCTCTCAGCTGGCTAGGGACAATCTGTCTGCAGCAAGTTTTAGGTGATGGATTTTTCTGTTTTCTATAGGAAATGTAAGATTGTGTGAATAAAGTTTATTGTAATGACTATGTTGGGTTTGTTTGTGTGTTTGTTGATGCTGTTGCTGTAGTTTATCAATGTCTGTCCAATTGACTAAACCAAGGCCGCATATGAAGAAAGGGATGTGCTTGACCCATTGTATTCAGCCGCATCAGTTTGAAGTAATTTGTGGTGTTGCAGATCTGTTTGAAGACAGGGTGTGGTTTTCTACTCTCCAGCTTCTCTTTGGTGTTGTAGCCCTCACTGCAAGTACAATATTTTCCTGACTACAAGGAGAATCCTTGCTCTAATCTTTGATCAATTTAATAGAAAAGATTGGAGAATTGCAGAAATCTGAGTTTTAAAAAAGGTCCACCAAACTTTAACAAACTTTTGTTTGTTAAACATGTTTATTTCATCCATTTCATCTACAAATTACAGATACCTAAACACTCAGGAAGTTGTATACACTCTCATAAGTTCTGCTACATCCTCATCTTTTCATCTTTTAACTCATAAAATAGGTCAATATGATGCTGGTGCATACACTGTGATTTCTTTGTTACAACCAGCCGTCAAATTAGATGTCATTTGCCCCGTTGCATCAATAAGTCCTTAGAGGGTTAACTCCAAAGTGACCATCAATAAGTCCTTAGAGGGTTAACTCCAAAGTGACCATCAATAAGTCCTTAGAGGGTTAACTCCAAAGTGACCATCAATAAGTCCTTAGAGGGTTAACTCCAAAGTGACCCTGTTTAGTCTTTGCTTATAAATTATTGTAGGCACCTAGTCATGGAGATTAAATGCAGTTCTCGCAGTAGTTCAGTGAAGCAGTAAAAAAAAAATGTATATGAATTTCAAAAAAACTAAAACCTGCATTCAAAATTTGTCTGCCAGAGTGTTGATTCAAGGCATTGCAGAACACTGCAGCTAAATTTAATGAATAAGGAAATTTACACAGAGATGCTTACTTTTACAGGTTTCCACCCACTCACTCCCCAGAACCACACTTTAGAGAAAGCACTACCATCAGTGTACAACACTATCTCACTGTACGATCCGGGTGATTTCCGCGGCTGTGAGGACTGAAGCCGCTTTAGCCGGCGCCTATGAAAGTGGATGGAGGTCTACCGAAAGCTGCTTCATATCTGCATAACGTTCATTTATTAAATGACAAAGCTTAAGCAATTTCAACAGAAGGTGCGCGCCGACGTGAGTACATACCGCAAGGGGAATAACTGCAACACGAAGGATTCCCTCCCTTTGTCAAGTTTTCAACTCGAGGGAAACACGAAAGTTGGGACAGTGGAATAGCTTTCACGTTGTGAGTTCAGCTGTTGGAGTTCATTCTATCAAGTGAATTAACACAGTCTAAACGATGGACCCGACGAGAGCCATTACTCACCTTTCAGAAATTGAGATAGCTGCTGAGGAAGTACTGACAGATAAACACACTCTCGTGACCCTTGACAAGCGTCGACAGAAACTCAGAGAAGCAGTCAGGTGCGATCAGTCACCGATTTTGTCTTGTGCTGATAAGCATGTGTTTGGAGCCTCCCCCATGATCGCCATCAACAATATTACACACACACACACACACACACACACGCTCGCGCGCGCGCGCATACACACGGGCACAAGCGCGCACACACACACAAACACACACACACACAATGTGAATGTTATGTTTATCTGATTAATTTGTTATGGCTTATTGTTTTGGGATTCTGATTTTTTTAGGTTGTGTTTCAGATCTCTACAGAAAATGTCTGCTCCTGAGAAAACCTGGGTTTGTTTTGGATCCATGTTTGTTAAACTTCCTACCAAGTCAGCAGCAACTGTGCTTGATAAAGGTAACTGTGCATAGCATTATGGTCTTTGTTATGGTATAGCGGGCATGCCTGGTTGTACGAATTTTGTTATTTGAATCAGTTGTATCCCAACCATGGGTAAGGGATATGAATTGGCCCTCTGCATCTCCCTATGTGATTAATAAAAAGTGGATGATGTGGGAAATGGAGTCTCTGTTTGCTCATTTACCAATAAAAACCAGGGATGACTAGTCATTAGCTATCTGAGCATCCAAAGACTGAAAGGCCATGAAGCCTCATCAATCCATCTATGCTCCATATACTTTTGCATCCATCCATCAATCCATCATCCATCCATCCATCCATCCATCCATCCATCCATCCATCCATCTATGTGTGCATCCACCCATCAAACCATCCATCCATCCATCCATCCATCCATCCATCCATCCATCCATCCATCCATCTATGTGTGCATCCACCCATCAAACATCCATCCATCCATCCATCCATCCATCCATCCATCCATCCATCCATCCATCCATCCATCCATCCATCCATCCATCCATCCATCCATCCATCTATGTGTGCATCCACCCATCAAACCATCCATCCATCCATCCATCCATCCATCTATGTGTGCATCCACCCATCAAACCATCCATCCATCCATCCATCCATCCATCCATCCATCCATCCATCCATCCAATCATCCACTCATCCATCCATCCATCCATCCATCCATCCATCCATCCATCTATCCACTCATCCATCCATCCATCTATCCACTCATCCATCCATCCATCCATCCATCCATCCATCCATCCATCCATCCATCCATCCATCCATCCATCCATCTATCCACTCATCCATCCATCGGCAAGAAAAATGTTTTCATCATTGCTGTTGCAAGTTTATGTTCTGTGGTCTACTTTAGTCTGTACTGTTCCAGATTTCAACCACCTTGAGAATGAAATCCACAACATCAGAGTGGAGCTCAAGACCAAAGTAAACAGACTGCGTGACCTTGAAAACAAGGAGGAACTAAAGGGTTTCGACCTGAATCCCATCAGCAAAGACGTTATGAACAGCCTGGAGTCATTATGAAACTATCAGAGTTTTCCACAGGCTAGTAAGAGAATTATTTTCTTTTCACTGAGCTTGAATGTTTCAGTTTGATTTCATATTGAACAACACAGGTATTACAAAGAAAAGGAAGACAACTGGGTCAGGAGAAGCTGAAGGATTTCATAATAAATTCTGTCAGCAACGAGGAGATGAGCAACTGGGATTCATTATGAAAGCCCTTAAATTATGTCATGAGGCTTGTTAGAGAGTGAATTTGAAATATTTCATGTTGGTCTCATGATGAACAACGGAAGTATGTCACAGAGGAGAAGTAAAACTGTGGCAGTAACAGACACTGTTCTTCCCTTGTCAAATATGATGTCATCCCTGATTTGGAATATGACTCCCCTTGACTGTGGAAGTACCATACATGGACTCATTGCCACTGTGTCATCTTGACTGGATCACTCACTCATTGGACAACCAGCACATCATAAATCACACTGCCTGGAGCCTTGAGGATATATGATAGTGTCTGTGAGGGGAGATAATCTTGGGTATTCTTGAATGGAGGGTTGCAGCTCAGAATAGCCACTAGGCAATCACAGCATAGTGGAGGCACTGGGAAAGTAAAAACAGTCAGCCAAGCAGTTTGGTGCTGAGCTGGTCTGTGGAATATGACAGAGCTGTTTGTGTGAGTTCTGCATATCATAGTGGTAGGACCTTCTGCTTTGACCTAGATGTAGGGAAGTGGCCCCAGGCAGCCTGAGAAGGAATGTATGAATCAGTAGGACAGTGTGCTGGCTTGGAGCTCATTAATTTGCATCGCAATCAGAGGTGAGTCCATGTTGATCATTCATCTGAAGCATGAAGAATGTCTGGTGTGAAACTATTTGAGATATTGTTTTGCATATGACACTGTTGCATTCATATGAAGGAATGGCTGTGAATGATTGATCCTTTCCATCAGAGTAGGTAGTAAAAATGCATTGTGCCATCATATTTATTGCAGGAGTGAAGTATTTATTAGTGCCTTGTCATGATTGACTGTAGAATTGAAAGATTGCCTTGCTCTGGTGTGTTTGTAGCCTTTGCAAAAGCCTCATCTTGTTAACAATGGAAAGTTTCTGTTCATGTGATTTAAACCATTAAAGTTTAAGAGCAATGCATGACTGTCTGCAAAATAAATTGTGAAATGTCAGCAACTGAGTGTTTGTTTTAACATGGTGAAGACTTTGTTTTATTTTTTATTTTCATGCCTTGTTTCATGTGTTTGCTTTCAGTGGTGTGATTTTCTAGGGCATTTAACACAAGCCTTTGTATATGGGGTTCAGTGTCACAGCATTGTCTTCTTTCTGTTATATTTGTGCACATGTGTGTGTGTGTGTGTGTGTGTGTGTGTGTGTGTGTGTGTGTGTGTGCATGCGTGCGTGCATGAGAGAGAGAGAGAGAGAGAGAGAGAGAGAGAGAAAGTTTATCCCGTGCTAACATTCAGGAGTAGTATCACCTAAAATAGTGCACAGGTCACCCCATTTATTATTGTAGTTGTCAGTGTTGTTGCTGCTTTAGGCAATGAATTTTTCGATTAATGTGTTTTGTCGTAGAATGTTAAGGAAGCCCTTAGTGTTTGGTTGACAACTTCTATATAAAATTTACATTTGTAAATGAAAGATTTTCCTAACAGCAGAATGTGATTAATCAGTTTGTAATAAGGAGCTGTACCAAACAGTAAACTTTGAGGGCTCGTTGGTAAAGTTAGGTCTGTGTTCTTGTGAAGCAATTCTGACATATCCGCCCAGAAGCTACATACTATTGGGTATTCTACAAACAGGTGAGTTATTGTTTCGCTGCCTTCTCCGCAAAAATCACAATTTTCCCTGTTCTTTTTTCCTATCCGGTGTAGGAGTCTATTTGTATATATTATGTGGTTGTTAATTTTATATTGGACACTTTTAAGGTATGTAGAGGTTGTGGCAGCCCTGGTTGCTTCACATATTTCATTCCATGATATGCTGGGATAGATCCACTCCCATTTTTTCTGACCAGTCGATATATCTCGAGTTTGAATCATAGTGTTATAAATGTTTCTTAACCCTGTTTTGGCTGATGTTAGATTTCTGATGCAAACTTGATGTTGACGCTGCTGGGTTACTTTGCCGCCCGAATTACGAATTATATCCACCCATGCCTTCGGAATTTTTCTTTTAAGATGTTCGTAGTCTAAAAATGTCCCTGCTAAGAGGAATTGTCTTTTACATTCTTCAAATGTCTTCCATGCTCCTGTTGGATCAAGGATATCACTTATATATAACATATTTTTGTTGTACCAGTCCTTTATGAATATGACATGTATGTCTGGATTGAACCAAAGTGGTTCACTCAAAATGTCCTCACAACTTAACTGTCGCTTAGAATAGTTTTTAATGTACACCTCCCACGCTTTCAGGATGTCTTGCCAAAAGGGATTTTTGAATTCTGAAAGAAGATCTATAAGGAAGTAAATTATTTTTTAATCTTTAATCAGAAACTCAAAAGAAATTAGTTAAGATGGACACTTCTGTGTTCTTTTATTGTCCGCAACTGCATTTCAAACAGCAAAACATTATATGTACTGTGCATAAAGAGGAAGGAGATAGAGAGACAGATGATAGACAACAGACAGAAACAAACACAGAGAAAAAGAGAGGCTTTTTCATATGAAAAAATAACCAAATTATCTGTTGAGGTGGACCATCTCCTGTCTGCTGCTTTTCATTCTGCTCCTTGCTGCGTTGTGCTGCTCCTCTTGCTGAGTCAGTGTCTGCATCTGTAGCTCTTACTGCTGCTGTCACTGCTGCCGTTTCAACACCGTGCCTCCTTTGTTCTTTGAAGTCCATCACTGTTTATGTTGATGTAGCCTGCTCCATGTCTTACCATGTGTTGCTCTCCACTCCACAAAGCCAGCTACACAAAGCAGTGGACAGAGGCACACTGGAGCGCTGTAGCCTGCATGGGTGAATGAGTAGCGGGAGGAGCGTGGGAAAAGTTAGGGGCTCTTTTCAAACCTGCTACCCTGGATAAAAGACTCCAGCTTACACTCTGTATCCCTTCTAAACATCCCTTGACCAGCTCCACCCCCACCCCACCCCACCCCACCCCACCCCACCCCCACCCCCCACCTCTTCTCCTCTCTCCCTGATTCCAATCTAACCGCAGTAAAAACCCCACTCACCGTTACCTTCTCCTTCCCCTGGGGTTGGACTGGAACACAATTGACATCAGAGGTGGGCGAAACACAACACCACAACAAGATAGCGACAGCAGTACGTACTCTTCCTCCCCCCACCCCCACCCCCACTCCCCCAACTCACCTTTCTCTTCCGCCCCTACCCTTCCTATTCCCCTGTGGGTTCGGGGTGAGAATTGACCCATCGCGTCTCCCTACGCGATTCGTAAGAGCTAGGCGAATAACTAGGGACACCGTGACTTGATTAGCGTTTACTCCAAACTGTTCAAAAGATTTTCGTGCTTAATGGCCTTACATTGCCTACAAAGGCTGATAGGCCGTAAAACACCAACCAACTGCACTTGCTCTCTCCCCACTCTCTCTCTCTCCCCACCCCCCTCGATCCCCCATCTCCTCCGACTCCCGCCAATTGTCTCTTGATCCCTCGTCTGCTGGTCACCTTGCACAAGTACAGCACGCCCTTGGAGATGGTACGTGGCCTGACTCCAAAATTACCACCTTACGTTAATAGCTGGAGCTGAATATAGTATATTTGGGGAGAGGTACAGGGAGCAGTGGGGAAGAGGTGGTGTGGGGAGCGGGATGGGGGAAAAAGAGGGGGTGGGGGTGGGTGTTGGGTTACCAGTTGATGAAGCGGGATGGGAGGAATGGGTGGGAGAGGTCAAGATACATGTAGGCTGGAAGAGGAGATTGCCGATGTGTGTGTGTGTGTGTGTGTGTGTGTGTGTGTGTGTGTGTGTGTGTGTGTGTGTGTGTGTGTGTGTGTGTGTGTGTGTGTGTGTGTGTGTGTGTGTGTGTGTGTGTGTGTGTGTGTGTGTGTGTGTGTGACAGAGAGAAAGAGAGAGGCTAATGAGAAGCTGTGAGAAAAAGGACATTAAAGCATTAATCCAGTACCCCATGCTATGGAGTGGAGCTGGCAGACAAGGGCCGGGGTGGAGGGCGCGCACGAAAGCAGGAAGTTTTCCAAAATCTTTAAGAAATAAAGAATCATGCGATTCCAAGTCATTCATCTGAATAGTTACGCCTTTTCCAAGAGTGTATACATTTTTCTGTGTGATGACACTTCTGTGTTGACTTGTGAATCAAAACGAAAAATATAAATGATTTCCCTGAATGCACTCTGCATAATATGCTCGCGATGGTGATGTCAGTCTCTGTGTTACGAAACTACGCAGACGATGACTGCCTAGAGGTCCATATTGTAATATTGCATTCGTGCCACGAACTTCCTGCTTGCTCTTCTTGCGAAAAGGGACCGAACTATATATGCTTTGGTACAAAGCTGTCGGTAACGTTGCTACTCTTGTGTAAACTGACACTGTATCTTAGTCTGAGATTCCTCTTTGAAACTAACTGCTGCAAGATCAAGAGATGCAAAAGTGGTGTATAAGGTTGATTAGATTTAAGAGGAGAAAAAACCCTGTATGCAATTTGTTAAATAAGAATATACAAAAATGTGAAGGTGGAGAGAGAGAGAGAGAGAGAGAGAGAGAGAGAGAGAGAGAGAGAGAGAGAGAGAGAATGAGAATTTTCCCGCTGCTGGACTGATTATATTGTTATCATGTTCATTTTGACCACAAACAGACCAAATTGGATTACTTTGCAACAAAATTTAGAAAATTTTCTGTTTACTTTACACGTGCACACACACACAAACACACACGCGCGCGCGCGCGCGCACACACACACACACACACACACACACACACACACACACTGACAACACAGATAGGCAACTTGAAGGAAACCCTATTTACCATGTCTCTTTCAAACTCGCTGGGGTTCACCTTTTAAAATCGCGTTATTTCTTCAGCTCAGTGTGCGACCGGTGACCTCATCCGGTTGTGCGTCTTTTGTGGCAATTTTTTTCTTCTTCACGTGTTGCCCAAGTAACAAGTGCGCCTGCCCTATCAGTTGCTTGCTTCACCCATGTCGACAGCTATGGGAACTGTCAAAAGCATTTCCCCGTGCCCTCTTCAGTCGAGTGCTCTGCCCCCCACAAAAGGTCAACGCTGAAGGGAGGAGCTTTCTTGGCAAGTTCTGCTTTCACAACTTGACCTGCTAGGCTGACGCCACAGCCATACAAACATAGGCCAACGACCTTGCCTCGCACGAAGTGTTCCTGCATTGAAAAGTCAACCGTCAAGGCCGCCATATTCAATAGACATATATTGAGTTGCAGCCTGTTTTGATCGCGAGTGTTTGAAAGAGGTTGCAGGTGTTTAGCAATTGAATGAGGAGTGTTCAAACGTACAGTTGCAATGGTGCAGTTGTAAGACGCATTGCCCCGATTTTATAGCAATTTCTCCTTTGGCAGACCTATATCTGAAATGAGCTCTCTCGGGCATAGAACGTAAGCCTTTTATTGATGTGCATGCAGCTTGCATTCTAGTAAACTAGAGATTTCGCCTACTCGGGTTTACAGAATGTGCAGCTTGAGGACTATGAAAAGGACCCCTCTTTGAAGAACATAGAAAATAGGCCTACAGCGTCAGGCGCAGACTTCGCTAAGGCAATGCTATTCTGAACGGCAAAATTGCAAGCAGCAAGTAAAGAAGGACCGTGTCAGAAATGTATGTATCTTGCAATAAGCATGGATTCTTTACCTTCTCTTTTAATGCCACAAAGCCAAGCAGATGCTCCGTCAGATATTCTGTTCCACCATGAAAAATATCAACACAGCCAGAGAAATAAGGACAGTGTGCATGAATTAGGAGTACGTATGTGCATGTATAAAAACTAAAAGCAGCGAAAAGAGACATGACTGTGTCACTGGTAAAAGTTCTCGTGTCAAAATTTACCGTTACCTTAACTGGAGTCTGAACTTCAGGAAAGTAAAACCTGACAGGTGCAAAAATAGTCACGGTTGTACGCGGTGTTTGCCATCGGAGAAGAGTTTGCTTAGTCCACCGCTTCTCTACTGCATGTAGTACAAAATTGACATTTGTTTGTTTGTGTTGTAGCACGGTTTTATCACTGAGATTCGTGTGCGCTATGAATGCAAAAATGAAACGAAGGCTGAATGGAATGGAAAGATACGAAGATAGATGGATGCATAAACTGGCACAAACATGGTTCAACGAAAGGATAGAAAATAACTTTACAGTTTTAACTTTAGAAGTACTTGCAAAAAACAAACGTAGCAACCAGGAAGTTACGTGATTCAAACCTTTTTCAGACATTTACAGGAACTCCCCATCCCTTCCAACTTTCTCAGACAAGATTCGACAATCGCTAATGCAGGACATCATGTGGACACCACTGAAATAGAAGACCTTTGAACCAACGTGAATAATAGTCAACGAATCAGATTAGGTGAAGTTGAAAACGTATTAATTTTGTCAACAAGTTAGTGACAAAACTACTTGCTTTGATAGGCTTATCGAAGTTCAAAGCTCGAGGTCAGTTGACAAAACTGGTCTCCAGGCGTTATGTGATTTATTCACGATCACTCAAGTGCGATTTTTCCTGTGTGAATAAAGAAAGATTTAACAGATTGGACAGACAAATCGACAGAAATCCCTTCCGTAGACAACACTTTCCCGCTTCATCTTCATAACTTTCCTCACACCCACACGAGCTAGTTTCAATCTGCTTGTGAAAAAAAGAAATGAAAGAAAAAGAAAGAAGAAGCAACAGACCAAGCATAAGACGGCTCTGATTATTACCAATGTGGATAAATACAACTTTGCAGTCATGCATAGGCGTGGTAGGCTAGTTAAAGGGCACCACAACGTACTGGGGAAGTCCATGACAGAAACCCACTAACATTATTATCAAATACTTTGATGCACTTCAGATAGGTGTACTGAGTAGTTCATTTCTAGCAGTAAACAGTTCTCGGTTTTTCTCTGCATTAATTATGTGACTTTGTACACATTGATTCCAATGTCGTAACTTCTCTCCCACGTCTACTGCCACCCTCACTTTGCACAACATGACCCATATCTTTTATATATTGTATTCCTCTACCCCTCGTGCCCTTCTTTCTTTTTACGTGCCCCCCCTTCTACATCTACATGTACTTCCAGTTCCACCGTTTGTCTCTATCCAACCCCCCTACCCAGCTACTTTGCAATAATTATGTCATCACTACCACAACCATCACAAACACCACCACCACTATCACTGCCACTGTCGCTGCCGCCACCACCACTACTACTACCCTCCCTTCCTTTCACCTCACCACCACTCGTTCGCTCGTATGTTCGTTCGTTCTTCGCGGGTGAAGTTGGCCAAGGTTTCAGCAGTTGTTGGTATAGATGCGGAGGTGGCTGATGAGGCCAATCCTTGCACGGAGGTTTTTGGCGCAGTATGGACAGGGGGATCATGGAGGACTGGCCGGGCGGGGAGGTGTTGCTTGCTCTTTTTTTCTCACAACTGTCCCTCCTTTCCCTCATCCCCCATGCCGCCGACGCCGCCGCCACCACCACCACCAACACCAACACCACCGCCACAACCACCGCCACAACCACCACCACCATCACCACCACCACCACTACCACCACCATCATCATCATCATCATCATCATCATTACCACCATTCAGCGTGGCTGAGACTAGTGAATATAGTCTCAGCAACAGGTTGGTCACGTGATAGCCTAAATTCTTCCATAACATGCATACCACCGTTCTGAACAGCCACGCTGAATGCCATATCACATCGTGAGTGTATTCCTCCGCTTGTTGTGATACACTCCATACTGGCAGCCATTTTTCCGTCAGTTCATTTTCTAAACATCGATTTCCCATGAATGTAAAACTTGTGTGCGGTAAAATTCGAATCACAAGAGTGTAATATTGTGAACTCTACTAATTATAAGGACTTTGAATACAACAGCAATATTTATACTTCATTGAGCGAGTTCGGAGGGTCAGAGTCGATCTCTGGTTGTGAATTCTTGTCAGCAAACCGTTAGATGACAACTAAAGACGCTTCAGCGTTTGTGTGAACAGTGATTACACGTACCTTGTCAGCAAACCGTCAGATGTCAATTCAACACTGTCTAGTCTCGCTGGATAAGCAGTGAATCAGAAAATGGCTTTAACTTCAGCTCCAAAGAAAAGAAAAAGAACAGAAATGACACCCAAAGACAAAGTGGACTTGCTTGATCGCTACCGAGAGCTAAATTCTAAAAGTTTGAGGGAGGGTGCTGACATTTTGGGTGTGTCGGCATCATTTCTGTGCCAGACACTGAAAAAAGAAGATGAACTTATGGCTGATATCGCAGAGGGCTCCAGTCAAGGCCAAAGGAAGCGTCGGCGCTGCGGGAAGGATAAAGAGACAGAAGATGGCTTAAAGCGGTGGTTCGACTCTATCCAAGCGCGCAACACACCTGTAAACGGCCCAATCCTGTGTCAGAAGGCGGAACAGATTGCTTCCCAGCTTGGTCGCTCCGAATTCAAAGCTACAAATGGGTGGTTTAACAGGTGGAAGAAACGCAACGGCTTGGTGAAGCGGGAAGTGCCGGTTAATAAAAACGCCGCTTATTAAAAACACTTTTGTTCGGTCCCAATGTGTTTTTAATAAGCGGCGACTACTGTATATACACAATCGCACGTGCTTAAGGCAGTTTACAACCTTATAGACACGTTCGCGCTAAAAGTAGTTCTCAAATGATTTCCTGAAAATCTCATAGATTAGTTTTATTAGAACACCAAATTTGTGTTTATCTATCGGGATAAATAATTGGAGTGAAATAGAATCGCCTCTTTTTACTCTCAATGGTCTTCTGATCATGTTGAATTTTGATTGGTAGAATCATTGGAATGTGGATTCGAAGTCACGTGACCAACCTGTGTCAGAGATAGTATTACATCTCTGTGTTCAGAATGCATTACCACTATCACTACCCTTATCACCTATACGTCCCCTCCCCCAATTTGATTTCGTCCTATCCACTGTCTTTTTCCATATATATTTCAAGTAACAAATATCGTGTGAAACGAGAACCATTTGTTATATCACTATTACAGAGCAGAGCTACATATCTCCAACACCCATTTGCTGAGCCAGGCGCGAAAAGTATGCTGCAGCCACTTACGTTCTCAACACACGCGTCGACAGTTGGTCTGCAAGTCTCTGCCAATGATGGCACTGTCACTGGGCACGGGGTTCCACGAGGGCTGATGCTTGGTGTGTGTGTGGTTTCCCGTAACAGGAGAGTGCCACTCTGTCTACGGACCTTGGGGACAGAGCAGCGGAAGCCGGTGTCGTGTCGATGCCATCTTCGTGTGGCTTTCAGGCCTGGATGTCACGTGGCGGCCTGTCTGCGTATTGATTGGAGGGCGTCTAATTAAGCTCCTACGGCACGGAACCTGTTCTTTTCCAGTTTTCTGTCTTCCCAATCTACCTGCCTCCAGTAATGTTCTATCCTCCTTTCTAAGCTCCTACGGCACGGAACCTGTTCTCTTCCAGTTTTCTGTCTTCCCAAACTACCTGTCTCCAGCAACGTTCTATCCTCCCTTCTCCCCTTGCCTTTCTGTGGTTTTCAGATTGTTGACACTTAATTAAGCTGAATGAGTCGAAGTCAGAAACATTCGCAGACACTGTACCCGAGCGGACAGAGTACCCAGTTTTCAAATCTAGGCCTTACAGTCACGTGACTCGCAGGCCCGGGTAGTTATGCTAAGATCCGACCGCGTTAATGTATCTGCGTTTTGTGACAAACGTCTTGCTCGGCGGTACTGTACGCCATGCACCTTAACGGTCCGCGTGATTCGGGTGTAATCTTAAGCTAAACGACGTTTATAAATGTCCGTTCTCGTTCAAATGCCGAGATTTGAAAACTAGGGTACTGTGTCCGCCCGGACAGAGTACCTCGGGCACAGTGTCCGCGAATGTTTCCGACTTCGACCAGTTCAGCCTTAATTAACCCTCGGAGTGCCACAGTCCGAATTTTCGCCCACGTGAGAGTACCGTCCCTTAGTTCACTCTCTGTTGGTTCTGTCAGCCAATGAGAGCACAGCACACATGTATCAGAGCCTGTAGCGTGGAAAATAGTAACCCGTGGAAAACAGTGACGGAAGTCATCGCAGAGTTATCTGCGAGGGATTTTCTGAAAATTCAACTCTAAAAAGAGACGGCACCCGCCACTCCGCCTGACTGACTTGGCACGCCCGGGGAGTTATGCTAAGATCCGGCCGCGTAAATATATCTGCGTTTTGTGACAAACGTCTTGCTCGGCGGTACTGTACTCCATGCACCTTAACGGTGCGCGTGATTCGGGTGTAATCTTAAGCTAAACTACGTTTATTGGCGCTGCTGAAATGGTCTAAGTCGGAAACATTCGGAACGTCGTTTAGCTTAAGATTACACCCGAATCACGCGCACCGTTAAGGTGCATGGAGTACAGTACCGCCGAGCAAGACGTTTGTCACAAAACGCAGATATATTTACGCGGCCGGATCTTAGCATAGCTCCCCGGGCGTGCCAAGTCAGTCAACGGTCGCGTTTTATAAAACCAGACTACAAACAGACTACAGGGAGGTGACTCCCATATTATTTCCAGCAGGGGAGACGGCTTTACACGGGGAAAAACTTTTTTGAACGCTACATCATGTGTTAAACAACACAAATGCACCAAAACATCGTAAAGCAACTAATGCGTCGTTTGTCGGAATATATTCCATGCGAAGAACAGGTGCAGGAGCGGTAAATTGCATAAAGCACACCCTCGCAGATAACTCTGCGATGACTTCCGTCACTGTTTTCCACGGGTTACTATTTTCCACGCTACAGAGCCGGTCTGCCAGTGCACTTGAAGTGGGTTTTTTCTCTGTGTGTGTGTGTGTGTTGTTGTTGTTGTTTTTGTTTTGGTTATCACGGCACACCGAGGGTGCACTTACCGTCTGGCATTCAGGCTTTCCTTGTTTAAAAAAATAGCACGCTACAACGTGCAGTTTCAGCAAGACTTCAGGATATGTCAGTTCAGTATTTAAAACCGTCGCTGGCATGCTCATTCTCAAGGACGGCGTGACGTCAATATCCCACGTGACCGATCTCCAAACTAGCCGCGAGGCGCGTGCAAGCATTTATTTTACGCGCACACATGCACATACATAATTATTCTCACCCACTCATACACGTGCACGTCTACGCACGCACAAATACACACACACACACACACACTCACAAACACACACACACACACACACACACACACACACACACACACACGGCGTAACCTGAAACATAATGTGAAAACGCTGCTTCTCCATCCCATCTGATCCCACTCCCACCCACCCACCCACCCACTCCCCCACTCCCCCACCCACTCCGTCGTGTGAACTGTGATGATCACTCTTCAAACTCAAACATCGTTCCTTTTCTTTTTCTTCCAAATTTCACTCAGTAACAACTTTTCTATCCATTATTATCAAGAGTCTTTTCTTAGCTTCGCCACTGGCAGTCGACATGAATGCAAATGAGCAAAGAGATGACCACCCCAGCCGTGCGCCGTCACGTTCTATCGACTGAGATGGATTGATGTCTCTCCATCGATTTCGCTTCCCTTTCCTTTGACAATAATCCCCGGCGTTCTCTTTCATCCGCCATCAGTGCATGACCTCGACCCAATGACTTGCGTGTGACCCTGATGAGCAGACTGCCTGTGTCTATCGGTCAGCCTGTTTGGTCTGTCCCAAGTCCCTGACTCCCGAGAAATGAGCAAGCCGGCAGTTTAGTTAAAATGGTCGTGCCAACGTAAGCCTGTAAGCTGGCGTTCACGAAGATATAGGTGCTTTCTGAGTGCTTTTGTTTGTATCTCTCTCTCTCTCTCTCTCTCTCTCTCTCTCTCTCTGCGACACATCAGATGCATAGAGGAAACACAACAATTATCATTAATGGTTTGCATATTTTATTCTGCCTTGTTTGGAATATGTTACATTCTCGATCTGCATCCTCTCACAAACTACAGTTATATGGTGGTGTGCGGAGGAGCGAATGGAGATTCGAGGAGCAGGGGTGAATCATGACAATGAGGCAGCACGCCCCAAAACGTCTGTTATCCGCAACTTGTATTGTATCCGCTGTCGTTACTGCCAAACCCTTTGGTCCCTGCATATTCTCACAGTCTGGCCACAGTATGAAACTGAGGCGTTCATACATTCCTCGCAGGCCTCACTCTCTTCAGAAACCCCGACGAAGACCTCAGCCTGTTCAAACGGCTTCCTGACAATAGAAGGGACCCGTCGATTTCTGAAGCCCTAGAAAATGAGGGCCTTCAGAACAAGATTTTATCCCCATTCTTCGTACCCAGCAGACAAAGGCACAAAGAGACTTGCTCGGGAAAGACCCTTCCAAGATCGAGTGAAAGACGGGGTCCGGAGGTTGACGAGTGTGAGAAATGAACAGAGGAGGACGAGAGAAGGCGAGAATTTTGCGGTATCCTGGCAAGGTAATGAAAAATACAGGTTCTCGGGGACATAGCCATACCAGTGTTATATACTGTTTTATCACCTTCCTCCGCCTTCATTTACAAAATTCTCAAATTCTTCTTGTTTTCTTGTCTAGGGGTATCACAAGTGGAGGGGGGATAATTAATTCACTCTCTCTCTCTCTCTCTCACTGCTCGCATGACGTGACACAATGTTCATTAAGGATTTTCTTTAATGGAACTGAATCATGAATATAGATCAAATTCAAGGCAAATGAATTTTTTTTAAACGTCAATCACTTCCATCAGTCTACCCTCTGACTGAAATGTAGAGGATTGCTTCCTCTGAACCAACAATGAAATCGATCCCAAAGGTACTCACGAGTTTCAAGCAGATGGGCGACGCTGATTCTCGAATGCTTCACTGACGAACTTATGCCCAAAGAACGCTGTCCACTCAGACCAACACACACACTCGATCTCAAGGCTACACCTTGGACGGAGAGGTTAGAAAGGCCATAGATACTCGTGGTATCTTACATCCACACACACATGACACAAGTACCTGTGTGGATCTAGGTTTGCACACTTAGCCAGCATTCCGCACCAACTGAGGGAAAATTCTCCATATGACGAAATGGCCTCACAATCCGGCGAAGCTTGTTCTTTCATTCAACGAAGGATACTGTTCTTTAATGCAGCAGTTCAGATGGTCGGGGGAGAGGACTTGAAGGATTTTTTTAACGTGTACCACTGCAACACGGAGTGGCTTCACCCACGTCTCTTCACGACGCTATGCTAGGAGCACACTGGTTTAACTTTCAAATGCCTCTGGCCAGGAAGTGTCACCCACAGTGCACGCGTGACCACACTCATCCAATCAAATCATCAGGGAAGCGTCCCTCACAGTGCACACGTGACTACCCCCAACCAATCAAACCATCACTTCCTCAACAACAGTCTCAGCTTGTTCCCGCCAAACCTTGCATTTCAAATGACACAGAAAATAGGACAAAGTTCAGATCATAATTCCCGCCAAACCTCGCATTTCAAACAGCACAGAAAATAGGACAAAGGTCAGACCGTAATTCCCGCCAAACCTCGCATTTCAAACAACACAGAAAATAGCACAAAGGGTCGGACCGTAACATGTTTACTAAAGAAAAATGGGAGAGATGTAGCCTCCATTTTTATGGGTGCATGCACTTATTGTTCAGTTACTTGTAGTAAACATTTGACAAATAGGACTGAAGGCAATGGGCGTCTTGTGGTCTATGCTCGTTACAAAACATTGGAGGCCGAGTTCTCTCTCTCTCTCTCTCTCTCTCTCTCTCTCTCTCTCTCGAGAGAGAGAGAGAGAGAGAGAGAGAGAGGGAGCGACGGACCGACTGACAGACAGAAGGACAGACGGACACAGAGCTAGACGGACACATGGAGAGATGGGTGTACTGTGACCTGCTTTCATCTTGCCACAAGGGTCATTTCACACAACCAAGGCATGAGATGCATGGGCAGACCAGACTAATGCTATTAGGAGAAGTCCATAAACACACACTCTTAGTCCCACTCAGGTAGAATCCCCCCTGTAAAGATAGGGTAGGCACGCGTCTCGCCTTACCTTAGCTTTCCCGCGACCCCACTGACCTTTACCTTGCTAACCCCTGCGCCCAACTGACCATCTGTTACATGTAACGTTCAACTCCATAGCTACTTAATGAAGCTTTTGACAGTTTTATGAAGCGCTCTGGAGCTTCAAAATTGGGATCGAAAATTGGCCTTGGAAAAACTAAGAACAACACAACTTCTGCTTGTTTGCAACAGTTGCAGCGTCAACAATATACACGCGGCGTGCACGCACATGTTTGTAGGCATAAACTGACGTGATCACGGGCTGACCTGATGACAAGCTGGCCAATGAGAGGCAAGGAACAAAACGACCGTCTCTTTCCGTGGTTTTCATTGGTTCGAACACTCGAGTTGTAAGCGAAAAAGAACGTGTAATATCATCGAAAATTCAAGCTCTAAACCTAACATCAGTTAGCACGCATTAAAAAAATCACATCTGAGTAAACCAGCCAGCCTAGTACTGTGAACAGATTTGAAAGCGACACCAAGAAAAAAAAAAAAACACTCGAACACTCAGTTCTAATCTAAGCGAAAGAACATGTCACTGTGTACCAACCTTTGATGGCATCGTAGTCGATAAACCCTTCAATCCACTTCTCATAGCCTTTGTCACTTTGTCTTCTTGCTATTGTTCTGCCTTCGTTCAACCATCTTTCCACATCACCTTGAGAAAAGTCCGGAACATTTGACAAATTGCCGCTCCAGCAATACTTTGAAGGTAGCGCGGTCGCCGCGTTAGCGTACGTGGCCTCGTTTTAAAACTAACATGGCCGCCGCGTGAATAAAGGCGCCTACACACGTTACGTTTTTCAAGCTGGTTTTGCTCCCGATCCGGCTGACCGTGCGTGTAAAAAGCGAGTTGACAGCCACACGCAACGATTACACCCACACCGCGAACTGGAGCGGTGTTCATTTACGCGAAGCAAAGTCAGAATTTAGAGTTACGTCCCTTTGGTGAGCCTATGGCAACAGACGCTTTGACGTATGCATGTGACCTGCCAGTCGGATTTGCAAAATGCAGAACTTTCCCGACCTACTGATGCATTCAACATACAGCTTTGATAAATTAATGCTGTTCATGGCTTACATTTTCTTGAGATGGGGTTTCTAGTATCCCGATATACAGCGTTTTCTGTGCGAAGACGCGATAGAGCGGTGGCGATCGACATTCTTCGCCGGTGTAGATTTGCATTGACCAGCATTCGATTTGTAAAAAGTTGAAGCTTTACCGACCTACTGATGCATTCAACATACAGCTTTGATAAATTAATGCTGTTCATGGCTTACATTTTCTTGGGATGGGCTTTCTAGTATCCCGAAATACAGCGTTTTATGTGCGAACACGCAACGAAGCGGGTGGAGCAGATTGAATGATATTGTTGGAAGCGTAGATCTGCCTTGACCTGCATTCGATTTGTAAAAAGTTGAAGCTTTCACGACCTACTGACGCATTCAA
>JAWQFJ010011044.1:25000-45000 GCA_034096865.1 Theodoxus fluviatilis
TTTCTCGGACCTTGGAACTCATTTTCATCTTGATACACGTCCATTGGGCGCATAGTTTTGAGCTTTCTCTTGATGCTAGCCATCACTTTCGGTTGCATTCTAGTGTATGGTCCTGATCGCTTCGCATTTTTTGAGTTGCCATGCGTGTGCTCCCCCCCTTGAAAAGTACCCTTGAACTCATGGCAGTCTACCGCAAATGCTGCACAGATCTCATACTGGTGGTACTCCACTCCAACACTCTACACAACTCCATAAAAAAAAATCCAAACTCTATAGAATTGTGAAATATGATTAATAGAAATTATCATACACTTTTCCATGAAGGTGGAGATCCAAGGAATAAAAAGAAAATACAGTAAAAAATCAGCATGCATTTGAAAAAGTATCGGAAACACCTTGTTGCACATCTAATCTACAGCACAAGAAAGTAAATCTCTACAATTAAAACGTTTCCAGTGCTGAATCATATTTGTGGGAGTAATGACATTATGTTCCTGCACTCATTGTTCCATGAGTGAACAAGCTAAAGGAAAAACTTAATAAAAAAAGAAGTGGGACTGACCAAATTGAAAATCTACCTCAGTTTAGTATGTGTCAGTATTCCCATAACTGATCCCATAACTGATCTGATTCCCCTCACTCAGATTTAGTTCTATTCCAGGTCGGTTCTAGCAATCACAGAATGGGAGTACGTAGAACCGATCAGGTCGGTTCCTGACACTCGCAGGGCTAGTCCAAATTATCCTCGCTACTATATCAGTCATCACCATCATCGTCTTTGCACATATACATCGTTTTAAACTGATTCACTTACCAAGTTAGAGCTGCGGCTTCACGACATCAGACCGGCCCGGGCCATCAGACGGATCGTAGCAGCTTGATAAACTGACCCGCTTTTTTTGAAACTGAGCCTGTTGAGATCCTTGGCTCACAAAATACCCAACACTGAATATGAATCACTCCGACCAAAACTGAATCTTAATCAGGCAGTCTGGTCTCGTATGTAGGAGCTCTGATTCATTCCATTCAAATTTAGACCACAACCGGTCAACACAACTCAAACTCAAACCACACACACACACATATAATATATATGTATATACCGAATTCATTTATTCAGAATCTATCCTTTCAAGTTCAGAACCCAACCGGTCAACTCAACTGTATTAGAAAAAAGACGTATAAATATACACAAGACGAAACTTTATATGTGTATCGCGATGTATCGCGGTGTATCACGATGTATCGCGGTGTATCGCGATGTATCGCGACGTATCGCGGTGTATCACGATGTATCGCGGTGTATCGCGGTAATTAGAGATCCCCCCCGTATCGACAGAACTTTACGAAGAAGACAAGCCGCACCATATGCATTTTTCTTCTCTTCCTGGTAGTCTCTTAGGGTTCGAGGGAGACAAATGGTTGTGCAGTCATCTGCGGTGGGCACGCATGTGTCTTTGGAGACCAAAGTCCGAAGCGCACTGGCGGTTGCATATGGGGGACATAGAACGCCAGTTGTCAGGGCAGGGTTAAGGGCAGAGGCAGCCCTGAGTGTTCGCTTTCTTGCAGCAGAAAGGCGTTGACGACGGTCTTCCTAAAGGTTGGCGGTGACTGTCTTCGTTAGGGTATGCATGTATGTATGCAAACGTGCAAATGTCTTTGTCTGCACAAGTTTGAAAAGTGTGCCAGCACGCCAAAGATGGCGTAAACTGACGTGCAGTTGAGGACGTGAAGACTGGGACTGAACAAGTCTGGCGCAGACGCGCTCTCTGGCGCACACAGCAAATGCAGTCAAGTGGGGAAAGAGGAAGTGCTGAAAATAGGAATGACGTAGATAGCGCTAAAATAACCATGACGGCATATGTGCTCGCAGAATTCTTGGCAGACTGAGATTGGATTGAGAGGGTTTTACAACGTACCAGTCTTTGAAGGCTATGTAAGGCCACTGACGACAAAGTCACTAGAGCTGGTTGAAGTAAGGGCAAGTCAAGGGTCAATTTGTCTTGTTATTCTTTTGTTTGTAAATCTCGCAGGGAGACGCGGTGGGTCTGTTGTTACCCTGGACCCACAATGGATTAGCAGACAATAAGATGAGAACTTTCTGTTAAGTGCAGAGGAGAAGTTTACTCGGTTCACTAGTAGTTTACAAAAACAGCTGAAAATAAAAAAATTCCGAATTTGTATCATGTTTACGCAAATATTTCGTGAAAAGGCAATATCTGAATGAAATATCAAGACCATTGACACAAAAGAATTGTTAAAACAACCACAAGACGACACCAGATTGTCAGACAATCCCATTTGAGATGGCGGAATGCAGCCGAAGTACACAAGCCTCCCTCCATACATCGTTTTACGCGTGGCTCGGTCCCAAACCTGCGACGAAAAAAGGCGAGTCAGAGTAGCAGGACACGACACCGAGATGAGGAGCTCGCAAAACAAAACTTACAAAAGGCAGACCACCCCCTTCAGCATTCCGACCATTCCCTCCTCATCCTCCTTCTCACAACTATCGCGCAACAATCAGAGCGTGCATGGGCATCATTGGGTTGGAGAAGGGATCTTGTGGCTGCTTGCTTCTTTCTCTCTTTCACAGGCCCATCCTCGCCCCGTTTCATCTGTCGTGCTGTGCTTTCTCTGCTCTCCGCTCAGACGAAAACTATCAGTCACCCATCTATAGGATTTCAACGCGACATGCACCACATGCAATCAAGAACAGTTTACACTGTACACCGTATCATGGCCACCGCCCCTCATTACTTCTCTAGCCCTAGCGATCCATTCTTTGCGTCAGGCAGAGATTCTCTACGTCATACCACGCTGACGTCCCCATGGCAACGGATACTGTATCCGACCTCTTCAGAGCCCACCACGACAACCCGCAACCTCTGATGTAACTTGGCACAACACCGGACAAAAGAGAGCGGATCTAGTATCCACACAATACGTTGTTCTCTTTACCTATCTCCAGCCCTGCCGTGCAAAATCAGGGCCGTTTGACCAGTCGAGTGGAAAGTCACTTGATACACCCCTGGTGTCTTTTGTCGATGCGACAATGGTTCGTATTTCGTGCATCGACTCATACGCAGATACTCTGTACACCTGAGAGGCGACGAAAATTGGAACTTGCCTGTCAGGACGCGGTAAACAACATCAGCCATGCCTCAGGTGTCAACAGCCTGAAGAACTGGAGATTGCAGCGAAGTGGCCAGGTGTAGAACAAGAACGAAACAACGACGCCGTGTGTATTCAAACGTCGACGCCATTTTCTTCGAGGGGGGTCCCGAATGGGCCCCAGCAGTAATTAAAGATGGGGTAGTGTTTGGTCCGGCTCTATGCTTCACGACGCCAAAGTGTGTCTTCTTCTCAAGATGTTGTTTCCACCCATTGATGCTGTGTGACTGCAGAAGACTGAGTAATGTGAACACGTGGCTGCGAACAGACACCGCAGAATGCACGTACTCTGTAGAAAGCGGCTGATTCTTAACTCTCTTGCAACGTAACGCCTCATATGGGGCGTTGCCTTCAAAACATTCCTGTATTTTCACGAATGGTCTAAGGGAGGCAACTCCAGTTTAGAATTATGTAGCGACCACTTTTCCACAGTGAGTTACCTTTCTTTACGATTTCTTTTGAGGGGAGTTTGAATCAGTGAATTTTTTATGTGAACACCCTATGTTTTGCAAAAATGGCCGACAACTACTTTTCCGTGAAAATCTATCAATTTATATAGTGATTTTTCTTTTCTAGGTGCCTTTTTTATATTGCAAATGCTATCAGAATATAGGTAAATATATTGGCATTGTTTTTGCATTTCATTTTTTTTTTTGAAGGCACCATTCCAGCATTTTTCAATTCTTGCAACTTGACTGACGATTTTTGAACTTTTTTTTTTTTTTTTTTTTGCTGATTACATGCATTATTTCAGTAGATATAACTCAAATCATGCACATCAAAACATTTTGATCATGATTTGTTTGAATTAAGTGAATAAATATCTTTTATTTGATATATAGCTTTTGTCATTATTTCATGGCTTTCTATTTTTGTTAGATTTTTGAAAATGCTTGAAAAACCTACGTTGCAAGTGAGTTAAACTGAAGATATCACCTCTCTCTCTCTCTCTCTCTCTCTCTCTCTCTCTCTCTCTCTCTCTCTCTCTCTCTCTCGCTCGCTCTCTCTCTCTGCAAATTCCAGTTCTGACTCGTCTGTAGATGTCATGTCCATCGTATGAGTTTTCACAAAATCACGTACAATCAGCCCGAAAGGACATTGTTAGATATATACACATCTATTTTGTCAACGCTTGTTCTTCGGGGATTATCATTTTCCCCTTTTTTCATTTCCTTCTTTTGTACGTGTGTGTGCTCAACCGCAATGGGCTGTCGGCCAAGCAATAAATCAATTCAGTTCAGTTCAGTTCTCTCTCTTTTTCTCTGTCTCTATCTCTCTCTCTCTGTCTCTCTCTGTCTCTGTCTGTCTGTCTGTCTGTCTGTCTGTCTGTCTGTCTGTCTCTCTCTCTCTCTCTCTCTCTCTCTCTCTCTCTCTCTCTATATATATATATATATATATATATACCTTACCAACTGTTGTACATAGATTAGCTACTGTGTATTTTTTGGTCTTATCTATCCATGTTTTCATTTCTTTATGAGCAAGGACAATTTGTAGGATAGGCAGAAATGCCTAAAATTTCATCCTTGATAAATAAAGAATCAATCAATCATCTCTCTCTCTCTCTCTCTCTCTCTCTCTCTCTCTCTCTCTCTCTCCCGCACTCTCTCGCTTTGAGTGTGTGTGTGTGTGTGTGTGTGTGTGTGTGTGTGTGTGTGTGTGTGTGTGTGTGCGTGTGTGTGCGCCTCATTTGCAAACTGATTTCCTGGCATCACCAATGACATCTCAACCCTGAGATTCATCCCTGCTGTAATCAGCTGATGTTCCTTACCTGAGTCCAGGCCAGGGCAGTGGAGGCTCTAACATCACACAGCAAGAGTTGTATTGCAGAGTGTATTGTCACAGCAGCAGGAGTTGTATTGCAGAGTGTATTGTCACAGCAGGAGTTGTATTCCAGATTGTATTGTCACGTCAGCAGGAGTTGTATTGCAGTGTATTGTCATGTCAGTCACTGCGGCTTGGCGATCTCCGCTCCCCCTCTGCAAATCAACTTCCTCCAATTGTCGTCTGTGTGTGTGTGTTTGTGTATCTGTCTGTGTGACTGTATGTCTGTGTTCCTGCCTGCCTGCCTGCCTGTCTGTTTGTCTGCCTGCCTGCCTGCCTGCCTGCCTGTCTGCCTGTCTTGTTCTCCTCCTCCTCCTCCTCCTCCTCCTCCTCCTCCCCCTCCCCTCCCCATCCTCCTCTTCCTCCTCACCCCCCCCCTCTTCCTTCATCTCCATCACCCCCCCCCCTCCTCCTCCTCCTCCCCCTCGTCCTCCATCTCCATCATCACTCCCCTCTCCCATCTCCTCCTTCTCCCTCTCTTCCTCTCCTCCTCCTCCTCCTCCTCTTCTTCTTTCTCTTCTTCTTTCTTTTCTTCTTCTGCTGCTGCTCTGTAGCCTTTGCTGCTGCTGCTGCTCCTCCTCCTCCTCCTCCTCCTTTTCTCTTCTTCTTCTTCTCTTTCTTCCTCTTCTTTTTCTTCTTCCTCTTCTTTTTCTTCTTCTTCTTCCTCCTCCTCATCCTACTCCCCTCCCCCCCCCCACCTACTCCCCCCACCCCCACCCCTCCTCCTTCATTTTCTTCCATGCCCTTTGTTTCATTCAAATCTATGAATAAATATTTCTTTACCGTCATTTTCCATGCACAACGAGGGGCCCCCTACCTGCTCCCTGACAAGCCGCACCTAGCAGATGTCCATTTCTCTATCTTTATTGTTCTTGATGCACAGTCTACCCACGGAGCTGCAGACATCTCTATCTGTCTCCGGTCACAGTTTCCCCCTGAAGGTTGGGGGTGAGAACAGATCTACCGCGTCTTCCTACGTGATTCTTACGAGTCAAAATATTTGGGAAATTTTGACTTTAACTTGCTCTTACTCTTACCAGCTCTGATGATTTTTCGTGATCAATGGGCTTACATAGCCCCCATTGGCTGACAGGAATTAAATCTCCATCTATCCATCGATGCATCGCCCATCCATCCATCCATCCATCCATTCATCCATCCATCCACCCATCCATCCATCCGTCCATCCATCCGTCCATCATCCATCCATCCATCCATCCATCATCATCATCCATCCATCCATCCGTTCATCCATCCATTCATCCATCAGCCAGCCAGCCAGCCATTCATCCAGCCACTCATCCAGCCACTCATCCAGCCACCCATCCATCCATCCATCCATCCATCCATGCATGCATGGATCCATCCATCCGTCCATCATGCACCCATCCATGCATCCATGCATCCATGCATCCATCGTGTAAAAGGTACGTGCATGCACCATTCAAACGCACCTTCTTGGACTTGAATTATTTCTCATTCCGCAATGGCTCCACTCACATCTGAAGCAGGCTTTCAGGCGTTACTTTGAAGGCCACGTGCTGCAGATAGTCAGTAAGGGTCCACATAGTTATCTAAGGGAGAGTCTGAATACTGAAGTACTTGCTGGTGTAACGCGAGTTTCCACACTACCCCGCCCCCCCACCCCTAACCTTCCCCCACCCTAACCTCCCTCCACCCCTAACCTCCCTCCACCCCTAACCTCCCCCCACCCCTAACCTCCCTCCCACCCCTAACCTCCCTCCCACCCCTAACCTCCCTCCACCCCTAATCTCCCTAATCTCCCTCCACCCATAACCTCCCCCCAACCCCTAACCTCCATCCACCCCTAACCTCCCCCTTCCATGTAGAGTGCCTGTCGCCCTTTCATCCCTGTATATGACACGCCATCTTTATCTGTTGCTCGTGCCTATTTCACATTCACTGTATTTTTCACGTTGTCACGCATTAAGCCTGTGCTTTTCTCCTATTGACCTTTCTTTAAAATTCTGTCTTTGTCTCTGTCTCTCTTTCTCTCTGTTTATCTCTCTCTGTCTCTCTCTCTGTCTCTCTGTTTATCTCTCTCTGTTTATCTCTCTGTCTCTCTCTCTGTGCCTCTCTCTGTCTCTGTCTGTCTGTGTGTCTGTCTGTCTGTCTGTCTGTCTGCCTGTCTGTCTCTCTCTCCCTCTCTGTCTCTCTGTGTCTCTTTCACTCTCATTTTGTCTCTCTCTCTCTCTCTCTCTCTCTCTCTCTCTCTCTCTCTCTCTCTCTCTCTCTCTCTCTCTCTCTCTCTCTCTCTCTGAGCACTCTACCATTGACCACATTTTTACCCTGCACGCTATGATATCTAAGAATGTATACGGTGGAGGAAGAGGGAAATGTTACGTTGCTTTCATTGACTACACGAAAACATTTGATTCTTTGGAACGGCCACATCTATGGCAGGCATTGGATAAAGCAGGCATTTCTTCGAAATTTATTAACATGCTACAAGCAATGTATGATACAGTACAAACATGCGTAAGATGGGAGAGTAGCATTTCGGACTTTTTTGAATGCCCCATTGGAACAAAGCAAGGTTCCTCTGAGAGTCCGACACTATTCTCACTATGCATCACCTCCATTGCAGACTATATCCGCAAACATGGTAGACATGGTGTACAAATGCAAAATGGTTAAGAGGAAATCTTTCTTCTGATCTTCGCTGACGATATTGCACTACTGTCTACAACCCCGGTAGGTCTACAGACCCAAATAGATAACCTTATACATGCATCTGAACAAATTGGCCTCAAAGTTAATATTACCAAAACAAAGGTCATGGTATTTCGGAGAGGAGGATTCCTCACCCAGGGAGAAAAATGGTACCTAAACGGTTCTAAACTAGAAGTCGTAAACTCTTTTAGATATCTTGGGTACTGTCGCGTGGTGGTATGAAATTTAACTAAAAGATTGCTCTTTTAATTATTAGTTCTAAGAACTTGAAAGATTCCACCCGAGGGTTTTCATGCTAAACCCCTGTTGCCACTTTCTTTCAGTAATAAAGGTAAACAAATAAGTAAAACAACAACAAAAATGAGACACTGGGGGATCAGAGAAAAGTTTCACAACAGTTTAATCAAGAACACAAACAATCAAAATAAATCCCAACCCAGAAGAATGGCCAAAAACCCCAAAAGAAATACAGCACACTCCACTGTCGCACGAGTTCAAGGGCTGGGGTTACTCGCCTCACACAGGCAAGGCCCCAGACAACTCATGAAGAAGCCTATCATGTACCCACGCCGCGCGCGCGGGGGAAACCGTAGCCTGATTATCATACGTCAACAAACCGGCTAGCGCCGTTCTCCCTCCTTCACTCTTGCAGTGAAACAGTTCAACACGGACCCTTTTCTTCTGTCTGCTTTTTGCGGTAGAAACTCGTCAACAGATCATCATCAGTCACTCAGATATAATGAAACACTCGCTTCCTCACACGCCGCTATGCCAGGCAGCAAGCAGGGCCGCCCCACCCCACCCAGGAAGAAGGAAGGTGGGTCCCATACGGACCATGAATGAACACCCCCGCATTCCTCTGGGCAGCGGTGAAACGCCCCACCCCCCTCCATAACAAGATAATGGCGGTGTTCATTCGCTTAACTCTAGACAAGGTCTCTCTCTCTCTCGAATACTGAGGACATGATAGTCTTTGGCACAGTATCTATAAGTCGCCCCGCCTCATGATGGGTCAAGAATATATGAACCTGATCTTACCCCACACGTGTCCCCTTTCCCGCTGGACTCACACATAATCCGAGCGCGGTAGACTTGTTCGCTGGCCTATGCAGACAGCAATGCACAGGGGCTCCGTGCCCGCGCGCATCTAGACAGCATGCGCGGGCTCCGCGCCCGCGCGCGTCTAACTTTCGCCGTGATACCCCAGGTGCGCGAGGTTGCTGGTCCCAGCATCTCCGACCCTCCAGTCGCGATGGTTCCTCCGAGCAGCAGCCGGCGGAAGGTGAGCTTCCGCCCCTCTCCAGTATCCCCAGGACACATAGATCCAGCCTCCTCGCTGATCCGTAGGACTGGTCACTCCAGTGATCAGTGGCTCTCTCCGGCAGGCGTGAATATACATACACGACTTAATCACTACACGGTGGCACCTTAGAACGGCCGGCTCACCGCTGCAACCCCAGGTTGCAGTGATACGTCACCCCTGAGCAGACTCTCACGAGTGTGACTGAGGGTTAAGACACCCACGTGCGGTCAAGCACGCTTGTGCACGAGTGCACGGGGTGGTTGGTTGATACAGTTGGTCTGAAAAAGGACAAGAACGTCTCATCACTACTAGATAAGACAGCAGCCACTGCATTCTCGTTCAAGCCTCCCCCACACCCCAACACGATAGACGTAACCCAGACGTCATTAGAAACGAGAACCCAATATTCGACTTATTTACAGGTAATTGAATTTCTCCCTCTTTCCATCCCTGCAGACATCACTTATCTCACAAGGCGATTAAGGAGACACAAAATTCACTTTACCCCCTTCCTTTCCCCCACGGGATAATTTTAGTCAGACGAAAAATGGCGTTCCCTCCCTCATAACGGTATTTACACGTTCAACCCAAAGAACAGTGACACATACCTCATCAGACCCATGGCATGAACAGACTGTGTTATTCGCAGGAGATACCCAGAACTCCTTCTCTAGCGGTAACGGCACGCCAGGGCAGGCGCGAGCCGCCCTGGGGCCGAGGCAGCCCTGCCGCCTCACACGTCTGGCTCGCTCAAACAGCAGCAGTGGAATGAAATCTACGAGGCGTCCTAACGCCTAACAATCCGTCGCCCCAGGCCAAATTAGCCAACCAAAAGAACCCGATTATATCACGTGGTGACGCCAAGCATACGTGATCATACGTGATTCACTCATGTTCACCCTAGGGGTCTATCCCCCCAAAAAATGAATCTCGACACCCCTACTATCCCTCTGTGGTCAAACCCAATTAGCATCAAGAGACAAGGTTTTGGCTTTGTTACCAGTTTTTGGTGCGACAGCACATTCCAAAAATTTCGGACAGCGCCGCTGTGGCGAGACCAAACCCCTATGTACACTTTCTCACTCTATCTTGTCGCTATCATGCGACAAGTCCTCCCTGCTAAGAAATGACTACGTCATCACATAATCACTCCTAATCACTACACCTCTATGAGCAGTTACTCAACGAGCTAACTCTCAATCATAGCAGGGATAAAAGCAAGACCGACGTCTTCTTTCTTTTAAGTCGCTCACTAAGCATCAGTCGCACCACATGCAGCAACAACTCGCTCTACAAGTGAACAATCCTTACTACTAACAGGGATTCAGCACACTACTCAAGTGGGAACCATGACATTCCTGCACCTCCAGAGAGAGAGAACGGGTAGACCACGCAAGGCCTCAATGTCGCGACCCCGGCAGGCCCGGGCCACGGCACCCCGCAGACTCCCTAGACGACACAAAAACTCAGCTCCTCACAGCACATGCGCTCGCACACGCTAGGAACGAATGGACACTCCTGCACACTCCCGAAAAGAAGAAGGAGGACCTCATACAGGTCGGAAACTGCCCCTGCAGTCTCCCGCGAGATAGCAGAGCTCCCGTCGCCCTTTGCGTTATCACACAGGCATATTACACACAACTAGCATGCTCTAATACAACTCACCATAAGCTACACAACACAGACTGAACAGTCTTTCTCACTGCATTCCTCACAGCGAATAGAGCAAAACATCCGCACGCGCGTCAAGACACCACGCTGCACTGTCAACCGCATCCGTCAATCACCAGACTGCCAACAGATCGGAAAGACTAATCTATCTATTCACGGACATCCACACGCCCAGTGCTCGCACATCACTTCACTTGACAGGCCTCCCTGACAAGATAGTCGTCACATGACAAAAATCTCACTGAGAAGAACGTTACTAACAACCATGCTCTACATTCGCAACTAACAGAGTTAACCAGGAAACTCCAATCAAAACGAGACAACTCAAGCAGACAATGCTCTTGCCTCGCAGATCATTGCTAACACAACCACATCCCTATGGTTCACACGTACAGGGACTCTCACCCTCGTACACACACACGGTAGCTCTTCACAAGCATACCTGGACGTGATTAACAAATCACATGACAACAACCCCTCAAGGGTTACGTACAGGGACTCTAGGTGGGCGCGTAGGACAGCCCCACACCCTAGGGGAAAAGAAGGCGGGCCCCAACAGGCTGTGCAAGACACCCCCAGACCCCCGTCAGGCAGTGAGGTGTCCCACCCCCTTCTAGGACGCACGACACAGGACAATGCAATTCCCACATGAACGCATCAGCACACGCTCACATTCTCCGCAGGCGCTCGTCGTCCTTCTTGTTGTCACAAGGAACAACTGCCCTCGGCAGCAGCGACCATCACCTCCTCCCTCCAGGAGGATAACCGCCTCTCTGCGGTGACAACCAACCGGCACAACCGCATCCTCCCTCCAAGAGGATAACCGCCCCAGGCGGTTTCAGCTAACCAGCACGTCCGCATCCTCCCTCCAAGAGGATGACCGTCCCAGACGGTGATAGCTAACCGGCACACCCGTATCCTCCCTCCAAGAGGATAACCGTCCCAGACGGTGATAGCTAACCGGCACGCCCATATCCTCCCTCCAAGAGGATAACCGTCCCAGACGGTGAAAGCTCACAGGCACACTGACCCTTCTAAGCCAGTCTCGTGCACTCACGCGGTGGCCGATGGCGCTTACACGGTACACTCCCTTGTACCCCTCTTCCATAACAGCCCTGTCATACCTTAGGACGCAACTGTTACAACTAACAGAGGTAGACAAACACGGGCACTACACGACACATACCAGTCGCTTGCACTCCCTCACTAGGACAAATGCTAGCAGACGGCATTACTCTGTACACTCACATGTACTCTGCACTCTCAGCTCGGTCACGCCGACTCTCACAGAGCGCACACAATGACAGCTGGGCATACAAACCCACTAGCGCACACGACGGTGCGTTGACCACACGGGTCTACAGAGTGCACACAACGGTGCAGTGGCCCCAGGCCACAGAGAACACACGACTGTGCTGTAACCCCAGGCTACAGAGAACACACGACGGTGCTGGCCCCAGGCCACAGAGCGCACACAGCGGTGCTGGCAACACAGGCCCCAGGGTCTCACCCTGACTCTGTCTCTAACTCTGTCTATGACTATGATTAAGCCTCTGTCACACCTCCAGACAAACTGTCCTAACACACGGAAGTGGACAACACAGGCATTACATCATACTAGGAAGGCGCGCAGGGTAACCTCACCCCCTCAGGAGGGAAGAGAGCGGGTCCCAAGCGGACCGTGCCTACACCCTCAGTCTCTCTGAGTGTGAGGCACCCCTCACGCAGCCGACCCCTATCTGACTCGTATCTCCAGTCAACACGCCACACACACGCTGGCGTTCGACAGCAGCATCAGCTGCCAAACACTTCCAACAGAACTAGCGCAACGCCCTAGTTGGCTATTCACACAACAACTGTTCCACAAGGGAAAACAATCGGGAAGTACACATACGGCACACTTGCCCAGCCCAATAGCATCTGGTCCAATCACACACAGGACCTTTCTCACCAGTGTCTCAAACACTATCACGACTAGTCAAATCCACAAAATTTGAACTGAGTCACCAACAGTCAACCAGGGCTTTCATCCCCCTGCCACTGTTGCTAAAGAATGCTTCTCACTATGACAAGTGACTCAACCTCTCTACACATAATACAGGCTAGCCAACCGCACTACCCTGCACTTCAGCATTCTAACCTTTACACATCACATGTGAACTGCTATTGAACTAAAAACTGACCCACGCAGTTTTAACTAGACTTCCGCGACTAGCTTCGCGACTCTCTGAGAACTAGTTAATCTAACACTAAGACATTTTTCCATGTCTTATCATCTACCATAACAATGGCTTCATATAACATATAGTAGCTAAGTCTATCTGGATCGCCCAGCCGGACCGGATCCACTATTATTAACTCAACCACAGGTGAGCCTATACCCACGGCTTTCACTTAGCCTAATAGGAAGGACAATCTACCTTTGATCAGCATGATCACTCACACAGCGGTGCATTCCCTCTAAGTTTTCCTCTCAGACTAGCAGACTTGCTCACTCATGCAGTCACGCCTGAGCACGCGAGACTACACTCTCGCAGGCTATGTCTTACCCCAACATCCTGTGGATAACAGCTAAGCACATAGCATAACCTATTATAGAGCCAACACTCTATAGCAAGTTCTACAGCAAAACTAATCTGCTAACAGGGAAAAGCAATCGTCCAACAACCAAGCTAAACCATACTTGGCAAAAGGCAAAAAGGGAATACAACAACAACAATGCAAATCAAGCGACCCCAAGAAATGCAATTCTCAAAAATACAGATCCCTAGTCTCGTCAAGCAAAGGGAGGGAATACCGGAACGTTCGATCACCCTGATCTTCAACCGTCCCTTCACTCACGCTGAGATGCGCCCCATCTCCCTGAGTCTTCCTTTCAGCTTCCTAAACCATGAGTTGTTTTCTTAACTCGTGCTCCTCTTGCACTTCTTCCAACTTCATTCTCTCCAGTTCCAGACGCGCTACCCAGCTTCCTCTCGAGTCATGCGCTCTGCTATGAACTCTGGAATTGCAGATGCTTCCACTCCTAACTCAGTAGCGAAGGAACGCCACCTTGCAATCCTTTCCCCTCTAGTCTCGGCGCTAGACGCCCGGGCGGTACCTTCTCTAGTAGCTCGCCCTGAACAAAGTTCCATAAAGGAAAAACTAAGAATACACAAATGCTCTCTATCTACCAAGATAAGACGCCCCTGGAAAATTAGTCTATTTCACTAAACAAGCTGTCGGCACAGTGTCAGGAAATAACTCTAAGCAGCCCAGCCGGTACTGCTTCCCTTTGACGATCTGACGCACGACCCTCGCCCAGGAATGATGTTTCCCCTCCAACTAATCAAGACTATTAGAAGGACTAATCAATGCCATAGCACACTCGGCTGCTATGCAACAACAGGAGAGATTACTACTCAAGAAGAACATCAAGCAATATAAAAAATTGCACGAGCAAGCAATACAAGTCAGGTCAACACATGAACTTGTACAAGCAGGCAATATCAACAATTCAACAATCAAAGGTGGATCCCTCAGTGTCTATACTGTAGGAAAGTGGCAACTCAACAAAATGATAATTAATTCTCCAATTAATTTAGGAACCATCCTGGAATAGGCTCGCCACATGTCGCGTGGTGGTATGAAATTTAACTAAAAGATTGCTCTTTTAATTATTAGTTCTAAGAACTTGAAAGATTCCACCCGAGGGTTTTCATGCTAAACCCCTGTTGCCACTTCCTTTCAGTAATAAAGGTAAACAAATAAGTAAAACAACAACAAAAATGAGACACTGGGGGATCAGAGAAAAGTTTCACAACAGTTTAATCAAGAACACAAACAATCAAAATAAATCCCAACCCAGAAGAATGGCCAAAAACCCCAAAAGAAATACAGCACACTCCACTGTCGCACGAGTTCAAGGGCTGGGGTTACTCGCCTCACACAGGCAAGGCCCCAGACAACTCATGAAGAAGCCTATCATGTACCCACGCCGCGCGCGCGGGGGAAACCGTAGCCTGATTATCATACGTCAACAAACCGGCTAGCGCCGTTCTCCTTCCTTCACTCTTGCAGTGAAACAGTTCAACAGGGACCCTTTTCTTCTGTCTGCTTTTTGCGGTAGAAACTCGTCAACAGATCATCATCAGTCACTCAGATATAATGAAACACTCGCTTCCTCACACGCCGCTATGCCAGGCAGCAAGCAGGGCCGCCCCACCCCACCCAGGAAGAAGGAAGGTGGGTCCCATACGGACCATGAATGAACACCCCCGCATTCCTCTGGGCAGCGGTGAAACGCCCCACCCCCCCTCCATAACAAGATAATGGCGGTGTTCATTCGCTTAACTCTAGACAAGGTCTCTCTCTCTCTCGAATACTGAGGACATGATAGTCTTTGGCACAGTATCTATAAGTCGCCCCGCCTCATGATGGGTCAAGAATATATGAACCTGATCTTACCCCACACGTGTCCCCTTTCCCGCTGGACTCACACATAATCCGAGCGCGGTAGACTTGTTCGCTGGCCTATGCAGACAGCAATGCACAGGGGCTCCGTGCCCGCGCGCATCTAGACAGCATGCGCGGGCTCCGCGCCCGCGCGCGTCTAACTTTCGCCGTGATACCCCAGGTGCGCGAAGTTGCTGGTCCCAGCATCTCCGACCCTCCAGTCGCGATGGTTCCTCCGAGCAGCAGCCGGCGGAAGGTGAGCTTCCGCCCCTCTCCAGTATCCCCAGGACACATAGATCCAGCCTCCTCGCTGATCCGTAGGACTGGTCACTCCAGTGATCAGTGGCTCTCTCCGGCAGGCATGAATATACATACACGACTTAATCACTACACGGTGGCACCTTAGAACGGCCGGCTCACCGCTGCAACCCCAGGTTGCAGTGATACGTCACCCCTGAGCAGACTCTCACGAGTGTGACTGAGGGTTAAGACACCCACGTGCGGTCAAGCACGCTTGTGCACGAGTGCACGGGGTGGTTGGTTGATACAGTTGGTCTGAAAAAGGACAAGAACGTCTCATCACTACTAGATAAGACAGCAGCCACTGCATTCTCGTTCAAGCCTCCCCCACACCCCAACACGATAGACGTAACCCAGACGTCATTAGAAACGAGAACCCAATATTCGACTTATTTACAGGTAATTGAATTTCTCCCTCTTTCCATCCCTGCAGACATCACTTATCTCACAAGGCGATTAAGGAGACACAAAATTCACTTTACCCCCTTCCTTTCCCCCATGGGATAATTTTAATCAGACGAAAAATGGCGTTCCCTCCCTCATAACGGTATTTACACGTTCAACCTAAAGAACAGTGACACATACCTCATCAGACCCATGGCATGAACAGACTGTGTTATTCGCAGGAGATACCCAGAACTCCTTCTCTAGCGGTAACGGCACGCCAGGGCAGGCGCGAGCCGCCCTGGGGCCGAGGCAGCCCTGCCGCCTCACACGTCTGGCTCGCTCAAACAGCAGCAGTGGAATGAAATCTACGAGGCGTCCTAACGCCTAACAATCCGTCGCCCCAGGCCAAATTAGCCAACCAAAAGAACCCGATTATATCACGTGGTGACGCCAAGCATACGTGATCATACGTGATTCACTCATGTTCACCCTAGGGGTCTATCCCCCCCAAAAATGAATCTCGACACCCCTACTATCCCTCTGTGGTCAAACCCAATTAGCATCAAGAGACAAGGTTTTGGCTTTGTTACCAGTTTTTGGTGCGACAGCACATTCCAAAAATTTCGGACAGCGCCGCTGTGGCGAGACCAAACCCCTATGTACACTTTCTCACTCTATCTTGTCGCTATCATGCGACAGGTACACATTTACGACTAGACTATCAAAATCAGGAGCATTAGACAGCGCAACCACAAAAGCCAAACAAAAAACAGTTTTATTATTAAAGATGCTAAGGACTCTTTACAGCCACACGCCAAATTTATATTTCAAAATGTTTGACGCCCAAATCCAACCCTTGTTGTTATATGCATCAGAATTGTGGGGACTGCAGGAACATTCAAATATAGAAATAGCGCACATGTTTGCTTGCAAACGATTTTTAAAAGTTGACGTCAAGACACCAAATCATCTTGTATATGGTGAAACAGGACGGTTTCCCCTAAAATTCAATAGCACTATTAGGGCCATTAAATACTGGCTTAAACTACAAAACATGCCAAATGACAGATTACCTAAGCAAGCACTCCTTCAGCTGTCAAGCGCAACTATCCCCAATGAACGAAACTGGTTGAAGTCTATCAAAGATTGTCTCTGCGAATCAGGTTTCGCCTACATAATATAACAACAAAGGGACTAATAACGAAAGAAATTTCCTGAAAAACCTTAAGATTAGACTCCAAGACTGCTAAAGACAGAGATGGCATTGTAAGATTACTGAAAGTGAACGTCTGATATTGTACAGTACCTTACAAATACACTTGTATGTGAAAAATGTCTTAGTACCATAAACATAGCAAAATTTAGAGTTGCACTCACACGCTTCCGGTTGGGAGTACACGGACTTAATGGAAACAAGTTATATAGAAGAGAAGAGATAAAATGTCCATTCTGTAATGATAACACGGAGGATGAAATGCATCTCTTGTTGGTGTGCCCCACATATGAAGACCTGAGGGAAAAGTACATCAAAAGATACATCAAATTTATGAATACGCAAGGTTTCATATTCTTGATAGATGGACATGGGTACATAAAAACAAAACACGTCGCCATGTGTTTACACTACGCTCTCAACCGACGTCAAAGACTTCAAGACGGACATGGCAAGTAAGATAATTACGTATCCTGGGTTTTAGCAGATAATTAGTTGACATTGTGTAGAATAAATAAAACAACTGATCCAATGGTACTGAGTGCGTCATCTATCATTATGTTGTAAATGATTCGGGAAAAAATTACAATGTTGTTTTCGTACATTGTACGACAAAATTGTTGTTTACCGATTGAAGTACTTTTGCTGTAATCAAGAACCTTCAACGACTGATGAGAATGTAAAATGTTGTGGCGGGCCGTCGGCCTTACAATAAAGTTTCAAAGTCAAAGTCAAAGTCTCTCTCTCTCTCTCTCTCTCTCTCTCTCTCTCTCTCTCTCTCTCTCTCTCTCTCTCTCTCTCTCTCTCTCTCTCTCTATCTCTCTCTCTCTCTCTTCCTCCCCCCCTCCCTCTCTCTCTCTTTCTCTCTCTCCCCCCCCCCTCTCTCTCTCTCTCTCTCTCTCTCTCTCTCTCTCTCTCTCTCTTACCCTCCTTCTAATATATACAGCAAAATGACTGCATCCCCTCCACATCTATAGCAAAATGACTGCATCCCATCCACATCTACAGAAAATGACTGCATCCCCTCCACATCTACAGCAAAATGACTGCATCCCCTCCACATCTACAGCAAAATGACTGCATCCCCTCCACATCTACAGCAAAATGACTGCATCCCCTCCACATCTACAGCAAAATGACTGCATCCCCTCCACATCTACAGCAAAATGACTGCATCCCCTCCACATCTACAGCAAAATGACTGCATCCCCTCCACATCTACAGCAAAATGACTGCATCCCCTCCACATCTACAGCAAATGACTGCATCCCCTCCACATCTACAGCAAAATGACTGCATCCCCTCCACATCTACAGCAAAATGACTGCATCCCCTCCACATCTACAGCAAAATGACTGCATCCCCTCCACATCTACAGCAAAATGACTGCATCCCCTCCACATCTACAGCAAAATGACTGCATCCCCTCCACATCTACAGCAAAATGACTGCATCCCCTCCACATCTACAGCAAAATGACTGCATCCCCTCCCTCCACATCCCCTCGTTCTTTGTGCTTGTGCCTCAGGTTTCCCTCACATTGCTGTAAGGATTCCATTTGAACTGACTGATGTACATCCATATGGACCATTAAAAGTAGCTCGTATTGTGCATCTTTCAATCCCGGGATCTGACACATCCACTGCGCAGTAGTGAAGTGTCCACCCTGATTATGCCCTCTGTGCTTCATTCGCCCGTCAGTGTGTCAACTCTGCCTGCATAATGGCAATCACTACTTATCTGTCACAGACCTATAATATCTTTTCCCAGTCACTCGTGTCTGCAACAGCCACATTCCAATCTAATGAACCCCTAGTGCGTTAGGGGTAGTAATAGACCCCCGTGTATCCATACAAGATTCGTAAAGGTGAATAACTAAGAAAATCGAGGCTTAATTCGCTCTTACTCTAACCAGCTGAAATGAATTTCATTATCAATGGCCTTGCATAGTCTACACAGTCTGATGAACTATAATATTCCATTTATCATCATCATCATCATCACCATCATCATCATCATCATCATCATCATCATCATCATCATCATCATCATCATCACCATCACCATCATCATTGTTGTGTTATGCCTCTTGATAACACAATAAGTCAGGGCTCAGGTACTGAAAGGTAACGGGTTTATTCAAGAAGAGAACTGAACAAAGATCTGGTCTAGACCGGTTTCAAGTGGTCAGACAAAAGGGAAATAACTCTCTTGGGGAGTTACGCACATAACAGAAACAATGAAATAATCCCCCTTTCTTTAAAGTTGCCACGTAGGTCGGAGTCAGCGACAATGAATAATCATAAACAAAAACAAATAGTAAGCCTACATACCAACATGCAGAACTTGCGAGTTCTTTGGTGCAGCAGGAACAACAAAATGTCCTCAGTGTCAATCACTTAGGATAGACAAAATCTTTCATGCGATTGTTCTTTATTTCTCGGCCGGATCGGGTACGGACTGGGATCTTGGAGCCGGGACTGCGGGCCTCCCTCAGTGTTGGTTGCTTAGCTTTTTCAGCTGGACTTTTCGCCGCTACTTCCTGGTTTGGATCCGCCTGCGGTCGTACAGGTGTCATGGGCTGAACAGACTCAGGGACTGTACTTTGTCTGGGGGGTGAGGACGAAGACTGCACGGCGTCATCATTATCGGAGACTGAAGCGGGCGCTGGAGTCGCATCGGAAGCGGATGTGCGCGTCGCTCGTTTGAGGTGAACTCTGTTTCGGCGGTAAACAGTTCCGTCGGCCTCAATATCGTATGATCGGTCATGGCGTTCTGGGACAGTAGCTTTGGTCGGGCTGCTCGTCCGGTGTTCAAAGTCCCAATCTGCGGCGAATTTTGTGAAGGACTCCGACGTAAACTGGGGACCATTATCGGTCACGACAGTGCAGGGAATCCCATATCTTGCAAAGTGTGCCTTTAGCTTTTTGATGATGGTGGTAGATTTGGTATTTTCCAGCAGATCTACCTCTATGAAGTTGCTGAAATAGTCGACAGCCA